>PXOD01000123.1:0-113045 GCA_003012165.1 Paramyrothecium roridum | reverse complement strand
TAATAGAATATAAACCTTTTAAATTTCTAATATTATAATTAATAATAGATTAAATAATCATTTTAAAAAGATAAAAAAAACACTTTTTAATTATCTAATATTTATCTAATATTTTATCTAAAATTATTAAGCTTTTTCCCCTTTCTAAATTTAATATTCTCGTAGGCCCAGGATGCAGCTCTACGCGAAACTTACATCAACCGTAGGGTGCCGCGCCATGGGGGGAAAGAAAGGTCTGAAGATGGAGGAGCAAGGTGATTCAATTCAGCTAGAGTGTAGTATGAAAAAAACCAATATACTCGTACGGGCGGTGCCATGTATGACCCGCCATGTGATTATGCCTTTATCAATGCTGCTATCTCGAATCCCTGGGCGCAATCTCCGATGCACTCTTTATCGTGGCCGTCTACACTAATGCCGGTCCATCGCTTTGCCCCGATGTGGGTTACCCCGGAATGACTACACCTAATATGAGAAGCTCTCGAACACCAAGTCCTCGCCGTCCAGCCACTCCTCTAGCTTCTTCAAGAAAGCCGGGCCGGTGCAAAGATAGAACTTGTTGCCCTTCTTCTTCAGCCCGTCCACATCATCTGACCCAAGCCGCCTGTTGTGTACCTTCGCCCCTTCTCCCCGCAACTTTTCCACCACGTCTGCCACACCATCCTTCTCAATGTCTCCGGAGACAAAGATTGTGGTCACTTGTCCGAGACCCTTGATGCGGTCAAACGAATCTACCGCCAAGGGTAGGTCTTCCGCGCGCAAGCTCCACAGCACGCGCAGCCGTGGTCCGCCATCGGCGCTGGTGCCCGATGCCAGCACCGCTGGGGCTTGAGCAAGCACCGGCGTGATGCCGACGCCGCCAGCCACAAAAACTGCCGGGGACGAGCTCTTCGAGAGCCGGAACGACTCCTCGCCTCCAAACCCTAGGACTGGCACGTCCAGAGGCACCGCGAGATTATGTCTCCACAGGAGCCCTGTCGCTGGGCCGTTCCTCCGCAACGTGACCTCAATGTCCGACTTGCCATCCGGCGGACTTGAAACGGTGAATGTGCGGACAAAGTCGTCGTTTATGCTTTGCGGATCATCGTCCCTCATGTGCGAATAGCCATTATCCAATTCAGGCGCAAAGTCAAAGGTGATGTATTGACCGGCCTCCCAAGCTGGGATGGGCCCCTTTGAGGAGGACAGACCGAATGTGAAGCGGCTGATCGATGGCGTTATTGACGTGCGACCTGTCAATTTGGCTTCGATCACTTGGGACTGAGACTCTGCTACAAGCGGGCCTTTCTCCGCGATAAGGTATCGAACTGGTGGGGTATAGGGCGACTTGTCGACAAAGGTTCCTCTAAACGGCAGACTAGACTTGACGTATCGTGCTGCTGTGACGGTGATCTTGACGGCCAGTTTGGTCCGTGCCATCAAAGACGAGGCCTCGTCATCGACCAGAATTGAAGCTACTCCTGTCACATACAAAGCGTCGGAGGTTGTAAAGTCTGGTATCACGACTCCAACTCGGGGATTGATTTTGAGGTTTCCGACGTTCTGATAGTACCTGTTGCCCGAAACTTTTTGTTTCCTAGTTAGTAAAGCTGTATCTTGGGAGAGAGGAGGGGGGGGGGGATGCGGTAGGTTCAACAACTTACACTCTGGGAATATCAGCTCAACGCCATCCTCAGTGTTTTTTATCACTCTCATGAAGCCGGGCGCCCCTCCTCTGATGTTGGTATCCATCGCCTCGTTATTCGAGCTGGACAAGAAGAGCACGTCGGCCCGTCCCACCAGCTCCACCGCCTCTGCCGGCAGCGGCAGCTGGTCTGATATCAGTTTGGGATTCACGGGATGGGGCTCAATGATCTTCTTGTTGATGTACTTGGGGCAGTTTCCCAGGCTCTCCGTCACATGCATGGCGACTTGCACGCCGTCCGCCCCCGTCCTCGCGCCGGCCACCATGTTTCCCCCCAGCTTGACGCGGTCCCTCGACGTTAGGTTGATGGCCACGGCGGACATCATCTTGCCCCTCCCCTGGTTGGGCTGCACGACATCGCCGCCGTCGCGCGGCGCTCCCTCCCAGAAAGCCTCGAGGACCGGGTCGTACTGCGCGTCTACGTCCGTATTGAAACCCACCACGTCCTGCGCAACCTGGCCCGCGAAGCCGATCCGGCCGCCCCAGACGGTGGTCCACGGCCGGCCCTGCTCGTCGAGCGTGCCCACTGCTACCAAGGAAGAATCCGCCACCCGCCAGACGTAGGACATGGGCAGCCCGGCCGCGGTAGGGTTCTCCATCAGCGGCACCTTGAGCCGCTCCTGCATGGCAGCCTCGCCCTCGTGCCATTGAGAAAGTCGAGAGGGCATCTTAAAGAGTCTTTGATTGGTGGGGTTTGGCTGTTCTAGGAGGCGGACGTGGGCGAAGAGGAAGAATGGCCAATTTATCAACATGTAAGTCCCTCACGCAAGCCAAGCGCTTGGGCAGGTCATTGGAGAAGACGTCTACTTCACAGATATATAATAAAGAAAGATTATAAAACGGAGCAACACTGCAGCTGGTAAGCTGAAATGTTGTTGGTCTATACCATACTATGGGGCAATGACGGATTAAACATCAGTTAAGGTTAAGGCTCCATCATCTGTAGATCGTGACAAATCATTTTTCCCAAAACACGCAAAGGGCGTAGTTCTGGCATGAAATTGCTTGGAGTAAGCGGGGAAGGGGGGGGGGGGGGCCTAGACTACAGGTACCTGCTAGCCCACCGGCCGGGCCCAAATTCGCAGGGTGAGAGGGCAGTGCGAAGCCGGTTTGCGTATCACGCAATGAGGAATCTACAAGGCTGCACTTTGAAAAGATTACACAGTAAAACATCATACAAAAGTATGAAGTAAGTTGATTGATAATTAAGGATGATGATTCAGCTATTCTGTAAATCTGCCCTCTTCTTGCGTGCTTGCAGTCCACGCTCGCTGATTCTAGGCTCTCCGGCCGCAGCTCCCAAGGTCATAATCTCGTTATAAATATCATACACCCCACCAGGCTTGGTCGCTGATGCTACGCTACTAGTACATGCGATCCCGCTGCCCCTCCAGGTCGTAGCCGTAGCTTGGTCCTCGCTGGTTCTGCGGCTGCTGGCGACCCGCTTGACCGTAGCCCTGTGTACGGGGGTCTCTCATGCTGTGTGAGGTAGGCGCACGATCCATGTAGTCAGCGTTGGGTCCAGTCAAGTTACGCTGCGGCGGATACTGCGGGCCGCGGGGTGGCATTGGCGCAGTGGCGCTCCTTGCTGGCGGGTAGGGCGGACGGTTCATCATGCCAGGCGACGAGAATTCAGAGCGGTTGTCCCACTGCGAGTCCGAGAACGAATCAGCAGCGTATTGTGCGTCAGCACTTCGCGCATCAGGGTTGTAGGCCGTATACTGCCTAGGGCCTAGATTTGAGCCCGGATAACCATTGTTCGCCATGGGTTTGTTGTAACCATCCTGAGGTCGCGATGCAGTCGAGGCACCCCTGCCAAGGTTTGCACTGTTGAGGCTCTCAGCATATGCTGACTGAGGCGCGAAGTCCGCGTTGGGCCTCCCCCCAGCACGAGATCCCATGCTTCTTTGGGAATTGGAAGTGCCAGGCCTTGGAGGGAAGATGCTCGGGTCAATGTTGGGAACACGAGGAGCAGGCGAGGCAGGCCTTCCATATCCCATGTCGGCAGCGGCTGCGGTCAGAGGGGCTCGCGACGAATAGGTAGCGTCAGAGGCCATAGTGCCTGTTCGAGATGGCACCGGCCGCTTCTGATCCATGGAACCAAGCTCGAAAGATGCGGTAGCTCCGGTCGGTGTGTAAGCAGGTAGAGTCGTGTTGGTGTCTTGACGAGCCAATACAGGCATGCTTGGAAGGCTGTCGCTCTGAGCTACGCCAACATTAGGTAGTGTCGGGAGGGTGGCCGCTCTCTCAAGCCCAAACTCTTTGCCGTTCTTCATTTCGGCCTTCATCTGTCCCTTGGCCAACGCTTTGTTGACCTTCTCTGTAACAACCTTGCGTAGCGCCTTGTTGACCTTGCGCTCACAGTAGCCGGAAAGACCGCCATCTGCGCGCGGGATCCAGTGAAACAGGAAACACACGTAGAATAGGATGGCCATAATGAGGAAGAGCATTGAGAAAGCCCAGATAACCAGTGTGAAAAGCATACCAGACAAGATGACGGCCTGACGGTAGTCATCCTCGGCTATTAACTTGATCTTTTGGAAGAACTCGGAGATCGATCCTTCAACGGAAGCGTTACTAATGTTGAACCTAGCCTGGTAGACCGAGATGAGGGTCATGGCATTGACAACCTGACGCGGGCCTGAGCATACGAGGACGCGAATCCAACCTGTAAATCCGTTCGTTAATATCAGATGAAGCGATGCAAGATGCGAAACTCACCCTGGAAACTGAAGTATGTAAACAAGGCAATGTACTCTGTGCCCTTCTTACTCTTGGTCAATTCAGCGAAGACCAAGAACCTCTTCCAACCTTGGCCACTGCCGAGGCGAAGAGACTCCCATCTCACTGCCAAACTATCCAAATAGCACTCCGCAACATTGCCACGCTTCATAACGCGAGAGGCGCGGATACCCTCGTAGACGAGGTTGATAATAGATAGAATGATACAGACGGAGAAGATCCATTTTATAATGTCAAAAGGGATGGCAGGCTGAATCTGGGACGCCCAACGGTTGAAGGCAAGCAAGTTGACGGCGGTGAAAATGTCGACGGCGTAGAAGACGATAGAGAGGAGCAGGAGGAACCAAAGGTAGCCATAAGCGAACTGGGTACCGCAGCCCGTGGCTTTGAAGTCATTGAGGCTGATGTACTCCCATCGCGTCTCGACCAGCTCCTCCGTTTGCTTTCTGCGGTGACTGAGACAACCCATTGCGACCTGCGATCAATGTTCGAATCGGAAAAGGATAACGACGGCGCGGAAGTCGAGGAAAAAAAGGAGAGAAAAGGAATGTCGGGTATCAGTGTAAAGAGCGCGATGAGTTTGTGCGGACCTGCCGTCAAGTGCCAGTCGGTTCCTCGCCTGCGAAGGAACAGTACTGAACACTCTTTGTTTCGAGACACAAGCTACAGCTGGGAGAGGCTCATATAGGTTGGTCCGGAGGAAATGGCGGGAGCAAACAGACTCGGGGGTTTTGGACGAAGCCCTGCGTGTCCAAGATGCACAGATCAGGAGTTTCCGAAATCTAGCGCCACAGCAGCATGTCGCTGAGCTGGCAGGGGGGGCTGATGTTTGGAAACCGGCAGACAAGTGACGGAGACAGCGAAAGACTGATCACCCGCAAGATTGAACGGTGAAGGCGAAGCTTCCGTTACGTCTATGCCGGTGAGGGCGGCGACGCAGGTGTGTTAAAATGCTTCGTCGAGTATGATCGACTCTCCGTGTGGTCCCTGCAGACCCGGGCTCGAGTATCAGAATGGGCTGAAAGCGGGCCCTCGTCGTGCTGGTTGCGGGAGACGCAAGGCGATCAGGGAAGCGGTCGCAAAAAAGGAATACGTAACGATGGACGGTTTCGATGAAAGAAAATGTCTCCAAGGAATAGAGAGCGAAAGGAAGGGAAGCGGAAATGAGCGTTCGTGCCGGAGGCTGGCGAGTGGTTTGGGCGAGACAATAGGCAGATGAATGCAGAAAGAGAAGGACAATGGGAAAAAGGGACGGATAGGCAAGATGGCGCGAGACTTGGGATGGAGGATCCGGCGGGGGTGGCCTGCTCAGTAATACATAGATAGATCCCTACATCAGGTAAGGTAGGTACCTACCTCGAGTAAAGAGGGGAACAAGGAGCACCAAGCCCAAGACCGTTATCGCCCTCAGACAGGTTGCGGCCGGGGGGGGAGGGTTGAGGCCTGCTTCGAAGGAAACTGGTTGGTCTCCATTTGCCTGTCCTAAGTTGTACCTTCAGGACTCTGCGGATCGTGCACCGAGACCAATGCAACCAAAGGGACCTAATGGTGCCCTGGCGCCGCCAGGATTAGCATCTTCTGGCTTAAAATTGGGGCTTCTTGACGCGGGGGGGTTACCCACCAGGAGGGTACGTACTCTCGCCAGATCCCGGCCACGGACGCAGGAACCAGCCACCTTTCCCGTTTGCGGCCTAGTGTTGGCAGATGGCGGTTTGGGAATGTCTTCCTTTGGCCTGGGCGGCCGCGTGATTGGTCCTTGGCCGCCTCTTTGTTTGAAAGTGCCTCTCCCCAGGTAGATGAGCGGTTCCCATTCGGGCGAGCGACCCTCTTCACTCGGACTGGCCAAATCTTTCGCGCTCACGTTCATGCGCTCGCCATGCAAGTCCCCTCTTGTCGGCCCACCAGATGTGGCTCCTGTCTATCGCGCCACTGATTGTGAGGCACTTGACGCCCTGGGTTGCAGTGTACAGACGCTGCAGCCCTCATTCTGATAACTGTCTGGCGATGGGTGCCGCCGTCGACCTGCTTTGCCGCCACTGCTACCTGGACGGACGCGCCTAGAGTATGTTTCTGATGAAAGGCTGGGAAGAGCCCGTTCGGCCCGCCAAGCCTTCAATTCTCGGCATACTCGTGCCGTCTGTTTCTGACGGATAGTTACAGTACACTGATAGGATGTACCGGTACTGTACAGTACACATTGTTAACGTTATTTTTTGTCGGTCCCCGATCAGCGCTTCCAAGACAAGTCGTCTTGAAACCTCGGCTTCTGCTTCTGTAACACCAGACGCGCCCGCTCTTGTGTACAAGAGACAGTGGACTGGCCCCAACTACTGTGGCCCCGTAGATAGTTCAGACTCTACCCGCTCTTTTCAAACCAGCACGGACGAAAAGCATCAGTCTGACGGGAGCTGTCCGGCCGTGTTCGATGCTTGAAATGTCCTTAGGCTGCAGTTTGTTTCGACCGAATAGCCGAGCGCTGTTGCCGACACGAACTGTCACTGTCTCTCCTTTTCGAGGACTATTTGTGACGGATGAATCACTTTGATCATCTCAAACAAAAGCAGAGGAGAAACTCGACCGAACATGCTGTACAACACAGAACAGTGTACGGTAGCATCTTGTTCTTGGCACTGAATAATTCAAGACGCGGCATCTTGTCAACAAAGAACAGCTGCAGGCGCGAGCGCAAGCATTGATGCCGTGCGTACGAGCAGACAACCCAAGCCCACGGTGAAGTATACCAACAAAGGACTTCCTTTGTTCTCACGTTTCCTGGACTTGATTACCATAGTGAATATGTCTGTATCACTCCAATGCGCCAGAGCCTGCGATTCAACCAATTCTCACCCTCGTATCCCACTTGTCACCACAGCATAACAGCCTTGTAGTTCAAGATCTGGAAAATCACGATGGAGCCTGCCATTGATTCCATCTCAAGCACGGTCAAGCTTACCAAGAAGATCGATTCTAATATTTGGCTTGCCCAACGAATCCATGATTCCTTCGGCGAGCAACTCATTGCTCGGCGAATCGAGAGACAATCCGTAAACAGCCGTGCAGACAATGACTTGGACGACAGCAATGTAGAAATGGTTGCCCATCGCAAACTTGTGTCTGATCCAAGGATGTTATCGGGCATGACCCAGATCCTTAATCATGAGAACATTGTTTCGCTTGTTGGTTATATCAAGCATGAACGTCTGGAAGCCCAGCACGTGCACACAGAGAAGCAGCATCAGTGGGCTGTTTGGGAATTTTGTGATGCTGGAAATCTAGATTTCCTGTTCTCGACAAACCCCCAGCCGGAAGCTCGCAACCAAAGATACCTACCTGAATCTCTATGTTGGCACGTTCTGCGGTCGTTGCTCAGGGCTGTTGTTTTTCTGCATGATGGCAAACGACGGGCCTTCGATCACGATGGCAAATTGAGGTCTTGGGTTTCTCTGGATGCAGACTGGAACCCGATTCTTCATAGGGCTCTTGAGCCAACGAACGTTTTCTTTCAGCATCCACGGGGCAGAGAGACGTACGGGCCTTGCAAGCTTGGCCATTTTACAGACGCCGCCATGACAAACCACGTCTTAGATACTGCCGAAGACGCAGCAACCGATAGTCATGTCAGGACAGCGGTAACTTCGCGCAAAGGTTGGCAACACCTGGAGACTGTAGTGTCAAATCTCGCCCGAGATGATTCGAACTTGCCATGGGTAAGAGGTCCGAACAAACTCTAGCAAGGCGTGGGCTGACTTTGGTAGAACGAGCAGCCATACGCATTAGCCGACGAGATTTTGTCTATTGGTGCAATCATCTTCCAAATGATGACAGGGCATATACTCGCGTACAGTTGTGAGAAATATGGTTACTCTCATGTACAACGATGCAGGCAAGACGGCGGCTGTCTTCAGAATCATGTTGATGGAAACGACAAGTGCAAATGCATCAACGGCGGATGTAGTCACGTTCTCGAGGTCGAATGCGAGCATCCTACATCATCTCGCAGACTGTGCAGGAGGCAAGACTGCGTGGAACGCACTGTTAACGTCGACTCGTCCCTCACAAGAGCCGATTACTCCTGGTGGCTGCGACATCAGGTGAAGCGCTTGCTGGACCTCGAAGGTCACGGCGTGTCAGGCCATCGTGCCCTGACTAACGTCGTCGGGATCGCAGATGAGTGCGAGTACGGGTTCAGACGCTGGAGGGAGGATACTGCGGAAGGAAGGGCATATCGAGATGTTGATGATGAGGTGGAAGAGGGCTGGAAGAAAGAGCTTCGAAGGCAGGTCAAGGAGCAGGACAGGGTTGCGCGAATCATGTCTCGAAATGAATGATCTGATTTGGTTGATCGTCGATGTGTTTAGCAAGGTTTTATGATGAACTGTCTTTTCTTTCTTGCTCCATTTCTGTTCCGTAACAGAAAGAAACTTCATTAACCAATTAAGAATCATGTCAGCATTGTAAGGAAGTATGTTATAGAGTTATCCGCAGTGGACCGGAAGCTTGGTTGTCTGAAGGTTGGAAGGTAAATGGGCAAGATGGAATAAGGGAGCAGCGGAGGTACCTATTAAGGTAGGCATAATATATACTGTCAAGATACCTACTAGCCACTACGGTTGATCGATAATAATTCCGCATATTGATAGAATATAATCCTTTTCATTCTTTGATATTATAATTATTTATCTTTAAAATAATTCTATTAAAATACTTCAAAGAGCCTTTTAATAAGAAAATATTAATAAATTATTTTATTTTATCTTTTATTAATACTTTTCGCACTTTTAAGTATTTACTGTCATCCATTCATCATGCAGTTTTGAGCGAAACTTAAGGTATATCGCCCCACTGTACCTTACAGTGTGAATAGGTCGAGAAACCTTGTAAGGTTGGCTGATGTCCGGTGCCGTAGGCGGGAAGCTCTAGTCCCCACATTCGCCAGGCCTGCCCCAAAGCGCGGAAGCTCTCTGAGCAACCCCACTATCCAGCACAACTACCTACCTTACTCCGCTTCGCTCCGTCACGATGGCGCCGCCGACCCAAACGCAGCTGCTTCATTGACGTGCCCGTTCAGCGCCCAATTCCGGACGGACGTTCAGAGGCTTGTGCTGTCGGTTCCGCCTTCCTCGCTCGCTTTAAGCCGCTTCTTCTGTTCGTTCCGTCTCACCTTGTGTGTGAACGCGCACGAGACTCGCTTCCGCCTTCGGACATTTTCCCATCCACTGGGACAGTCTTCGTCCAAGCTACGTCAACATCCTCGGCCATTCAACGGGTGCTCGATATCACTCAGCCCGCGAGTACGCTGCTATAGGCCAACCTCTGCATCACTTTATATTCCCTCAACGAGCCCCAGAAACTCCATGCAATGGCTGTCCCAAGCTCTACGCCTCCTCTCCTCCTCACCAAGCGCCTCACGGCCTTCCTCCACGCCAATCAGAGCCCCCAGCTGCCAACGCTGCTCCTTACCACCTCCCACGGGAAGCTCCTCGCCCACGCCAGCCCGAACCCCGTCTCGCTCCTCCGCACCCACGCAACCGTAGCGGCCTCGCTGTTCGCCATCCATACCTCCTCCTCCGTCGCCGTGCCCTCGGCTCTGCCGGGCTCCAACACACCCGATCCCGTACCCGGCTCGCCTCTACCACCGACTGCGGGTGTCGACGGCGATGGCGACGACGAGGACGGTGCGGACGACGACAGCGGCATTGTCCGAGACGCCACCTCTACTGGACGCACGTCCCGCAGGCGAAGCCCCACCAAGCCCGGCACGATCACCGTCCAGCTGAGCGGCGGCACCGTCGTCATTCGCCGCCTCAAGTGTGGCCTGCTCTTCGTCTGCATCGGCCCCGCCTCCGGGGATCAAGACCAACACCATCCTCAGCACGCCAACTACGAAAATGGCGAGCTCCCAGTCCCTTCAGGCCCTGGTAGTCCCAGCGAAGTCGAAAGCCTGAACAGTGTCGGAGGCCAGACCACCGCTAGTCTTGAGAGTACAGCTGCTGCCGCCGTGGTGTCCCTGCGGAGGCACGCGGCCGAGCTGTCCCGGTGGTTGGACGACAAGCTGGGCGCGCTCAGAGTGCCCGAGGAGGGTGTCGGGGTCTAGGGCGTCCCCGGCAGCGGCCTTTCGGGGACATTTGTGAGCCAAGGCGACGTGTATGGCGTTGGGGAGTCATTGTCATTATCCTCTTTGTCATCGTGAACGAGGTGGCGGCCATGTAGGACTCTGCCAAATGGTTCTTCCTTTCTGGGCGTTTGGGTTAGATACCAAGTTGAATTCGACAGCGCGAAATTGGTCGTTTCCTGCTCCTGGGGTCAGTTGACGAGCATTGGTGGAAAACTGACTGTTACTTTGATTTATACTCAATAAATTTACTCCACCTCGACGCAGCCCTTGAGTATGTCATATAAACTAGAAACTCGACATTGTAAACACTTTCCATGGTTCCTTAACTCCTGATCATCCATATAAACGCCCCCAAAATGCATCGGTATGGTACAAGTAGCGCCCAACGTTTTCAAAGAGCCCGAGTATAGTGCGCCCATAAAGCAGTAACCTCTGCAAACTCACTCAATGCTCATCCGCATGATGCCATCATTAGTATCGACCATGCCTTGGAAGCCGATCCTGCCCTTGCTGTTCACGCGCCCGTTATTATTTGCATTAGTTGCGGGCGTCCCGCTCATGCTCCCGGAGTCGCTTTGGGCGCTGCTGCCTCCCCTGTCGCCCCCGTTGCTTCCCGGCCGCGAGCCCCAGGGGACCGAGTCACGCTGCAGGGGGCTCTGCATAATGGGCGAGTTGTGCACACTCAGGCCGGGGCTTACGGCACGTCGCTTGAAGCCGATCGGGTCGAAGTAATCGTCGTCTCGACGTCGCTTGCTGTTGATTCGGCGAGTGATCTCCGCTGCGGTCGGTGGCTGGGGTGCGTTGCTATTCGAAAAGTTCTGTGGCGTGTCAGATCGCTGAGACTCGGCACGGCTTAGCGATGGCACTCCTACCGAGAAGCCAGGCGGGCCAGCTAGCGACGGCGAGTCCATGGCGACGTCTTCGCTAACACCAGATGAGGATCCACGGGGTAGGAAGGCCGGTGGAGGCGGTGTTGTTCGGGCGCCGCCGATGCTGCTGGATTCGGAAAAATTGTCCCAGAAGTTTTTGCCCTTAGAATTCTTCATGGCTTGCTGCTTAAAGCTGCTAGACAACCCGTTTGCCAGATCCCCCATCATGTCGTCTTCACGAATATCATCCAGCGACTCCTGGTTCGTGTTCATGTTTGGAGACGACAGCGCCGTGCTGGCTGTGGGTGCTTCGGACGTAGCTGTAGGGATCCTCGGCTCTAGGTCAACGTCACTTTCGCGAACTTGCTTCACCACTTCTGCTTCACGTCGAAATTCGGCTTCGGCCGGGGCTCCTTCTTCGAGTAGGGCTGCTCGGATTCGCGCAAACGTCTTTGTCTTGGGCTGAGAGACGTCAGTATCAACAGGCCGTTTCGAACGGAAGAGTGGGCAGGACGAGCTTACCAGTAGGTTCCCTCGTCTAGTCACCACTCGACGGATGACATTTCTCTGCCCCTCGCCATTCGGTGCATCAGCATCACTGAGTCTTGCATTATCATCCGTGTCCGCGCTGGAGATGTGTAATTGGTTGGCCTGCCAGCTTATACTTTCTCTCCTGGCGTGCGCAGAGTTTCCGGGAGGCGATTTCGAGATGGCTGCTGGGTTGCTGCCGAAGCCCAAGCCGAAAGGTCCCCGGAGCTTCTTCTTAGTCTGTTTCCGTGGGCGCTGCCGTTGCTGGAAACTCGCCAAGCTACTCATGGCGGGAGAACCGAAAGGCCCGCCTACTCCTTGCTGCCCGATGGGGTAAGCTGTCTTGGAGACCTGAGGAGTGGTAACATATGCTTCGTCCATGTCCTCGTCCATAGCATCGTCTTCGTCGGAGGAACTCGATGAATCGGACCCTATTGCGTGAGTACTACCTAACGAGCCGCTGATGTGCATCTTCTCTTGATTCCCCATCATTGACCACAATGACGATGATGTCTGCTCCGGTCCAGCATAGTCCGGCCTGCGCATCGGGTGCGGTATGTTCATCGCGCGTCCTCCCCCTATCGTCGGTGACGAATCAGGGGAGGATTGCTCGGCGAGGGTCGAATGGTGGAGGCTTGTGGCGGCTCGGGAGAAGTCGAGGCCACGCGAGCGGCGTGGGAGTATATTTGTAGGGGACGCATAGATCTGCGAATGGTCAAGCTTCGGTGAGAGAGGTGCGGGCTTGGCATGGGCGGTAGATGTGGGAGGCGGAGGAGTGAAGTCGCGACGCGGCATCTGCAGAGAGAGGCCTCGGCCAGGGAATTCGGTGCGCAGGGGCGTAACGGGGGTCGTTAAATCTCTAAGGTTGCTGTCGTCCTTGGAAGTTCTTCTAGCAGCCTCGGTTATGAGCGGCGACGGAGAGAGCTTCGACGGTGTACCTCCCCCGTCGGACATGGACCGAGTCTTGGTCAAGGGCGATCTTCCAGCGAAATTGGTTGATGGGTCTGCAGTGGTCTGCTCGTCCACGTCTCTGACGTCGTCCATAACGGCTGCCTCATCATAAGGAAACCCGATCATCTCCCGGGACGTTTCCATGCAATAGGTCCCTCGGGGAGGGGTGTGCTGTTGAGGAGTCGCGGTAACCGACGCAGACGGCGACGATTGGCTTCGAGTCAGAAGCTTAGTTGGACGAGGCCATCTGAGAGCACTGCTATCTATGGAGACAGCTATGCCGCAACCTCGTTACCAAGAACAGACTTCAACTTGTCTTGCTGAGTTGAGCGAACATTCTCGTTTGCGAAGAGGGAAAAGACAAGCAAAGACCAAAGTTTAAGAGAGGGTGATGTCTAGGGCGGAGAGACGGGGCGGCTAGCGACCTGCCCCAACGCTCCCCTGCCTTTACCTCGTGCTTAGCCGCCGTCACATCTCCAATGGTACAGTACGATAGTTCCTGAAGCGTAAATCCCTACCACGTTACTTTGGTGTGCTGCATTGACAGGCTGTTCCGAATAAAATTTCTTTCCTCTTTCGTTGCTAACTTTTTTTCTTTCCTTTTTGATCTTTGTTCCTTTCTTCTATTCTTGTGCATCACCAAACCTCTCAGTAAAAAGGCCATGCAGGCTTAGGAATGGAAGACTCGTTGGGTTCCACTATACGGACTTGTGGCGTGTAGTCTGGGCCTTTTCAACACTCTAATAAGAATAATACAATACTAATCTCAATAATTCGAAAATAATGCGGTTTCGTAGATTCTGAGGTGAAAAGTTGAATGCGCAGTTAGACGTCATGACCAGGCATGGCAGACTTGCAATGTAAAAGATAAGACAACCATGACCCGGCTAGCAACACATTGGTATATCCATGATACTATGGTAGAGTGCCCATCCCTCAAACAATACCATTCTAACCTCATCGGATTGACACAAATGGGCTGATGCGCCCAACTTACTGTACCGAATGGTAATGTGGATAAAACGGAAATTTGACGTCAGCCAGCCGCCCCAAAACAGCTCCTCACACGAACCGCCCCAGGTGGGGTAGTCTATAAGGTCGGCAGCTCATGACAGCTTCAAGGACGTCAAGGACTTAACCCAGCGGAGAATTCTTCCACAAACAACAAGCAGTTCTTACTCGGCAACGAGGGGCTAATGAATAGTATACGAGCTCTTGCACGATTGAGAGCCATCCAGAGCACATTACACTCAGCTAAGACGACGCCTTGGAGTACGTATAGCTGTCCCGCCTCGCAAGAACCAGAAGGCTCAATTTTCTATTCAGCGCAACAAGTTAGATTATTCGCCATGGCCGCCGCAACTCAAACGTCGAACTATAAGTTCAATCACTCCATGTGAGCCTCTTATTCTGTAGGTCTCAAGAGGTGCGGGAGCTAACTATGAGCAAGGATTCGCATCAAGGACCCCAAAGAGTCTGGTAAGGATCAAAATTCATTCTATGGTACGATGGTTGTACTAAATGCAGGCCTGTACAGTCAAGTTCTATGAATTCCTTGGTATGAGCCTGATCAAAAAGCTCGAGTTTGCTGAAGCCAAATTCGACCTCTACTTTCTCGGTTATGACAGCCCCAAGGCCTTGTCTCATGGCAACTCTGCCTTCGACCGCGAGGGCTTGATCGAGCTCACTCACAACTACGGAACTGAAAACGATCCCGAATACAAGGTCAACAACGGAAACACTGAGCCCAACCGCGGCTTCGGGCACACTTGCATCAGCGTCGACAATCTCCAGGCTGCCTGCCAGCGCATTGAGGATGCCGGCTACAAGTTCCAGAAGAAGCTTTCCGACGGGAGGATGAGGCACATTGCTTTCGCCCTGGATCCTGATGGCTACTGGGTCGAGATTATCGGTCAGAAGCCTATCGAGGAGACGGAGAGCATCAAGGACACCGATGTGTCAACCTATCGCATGGTCAGGCCTTCTACCGAAATCAACATGAATGAGTTCACTAACATAGTATTAGAACCACACCATGATCCGAGTCAAGGACGCTGAGAAGTCGCTCAAGTTCTACCAAGAGACTCTGGGCATGTCCTTGCTGCGCAAGAATGAGTCACCCAACTCCGGCTTCAATCTCTACTTCCTCGGCTACCCTGGCGAGCAGGGCCTGTCGGCGGATGGCAAGACCAGCGATCGCGAGGGCATCCTGGAACTAACCTGGAACTATGGCACCGAGAAGGACGAGAACTTCAAGTACCACGACGGGAACTCTGAGCCACAGGGTTTTGGCCACATCTGTAAGTCTTGGTTCGTCGCTTGAAATAGCTTGTGCTAACTTGTCTGTCACAGGTATTTCCGTCGACAACCTGGACGCCGCGTGCCAAAGGTTCGACGATCTCAAGGTTAACTGGAAGAAGCGACTTACGGATGGCCGCATGAAGAACGTTGCCTTCATTCTCGACCCGGATGGCTACTGGATCGAGGTGGTCCAGAACGAGAAATTCACTGGCAAGGCCAACTTTTGAGGAAACAATGCATAGTGAGATTTAGGGAATTTGTAGTATTGGCAAATGTCCAACATACCTTATGGTCCACGGAAAAGTAGTAGAGTACAATACTACTCTCCATTCACATGAGACTGTACAGTTACGGGCCCTGCTCAAGGTACTTTGCGGCTCCTCTTGCTGGGGCCTACAATTAACAATACTTCCCACAGCATTACAGTTATGGTATGGCTTTTATCGTATACACTGTGTTTTCAATTTTAGAAGAGAACATGAATTAGAAAGCAAAAGGAATGAAACTTTTAGCTCAACATATTTCAAAAACTCCTTGACTGCAAAAGCTCCTCAAGAATTCCCTTGAAACGATTTCCTTACGGTTGGCCATTGCTTTTTGCGGCGGCTGCTGGTGCTCACCAGTTTGGCTCAAAGAAAAACGGTTGAGAATAGAGCGTATTGAGGCAAGACGATGATGTAGCGCCGAATCTGTCATGACGAGCTGCGAAGACCCTTGACGTATTCTGGAGGGGCCAATAAGAGCTTTGGGTGGCGCCCATTTCCATTGGAGGCAGGGGAGCTTCGAAGTCACCAGTACCTGCTGCGGCAATTCTTGTATGCGTAAGCACCGGCCAAGGACGACCAGGTAAGTACGAGGTACCTGCAGCACTGGCGCCCGTTGGCGTCATCGGCAGCTTCTCCCAGCGACGACAGTCTCATAGCGGCGTCTATTTCTCCAGTGAGAGCTCCCACGAAGCCATTTTTGCCCTTGTGGAACTTTGCAACATACTTTCGTCCTTGTTCGACAGACCGCCCTCTGACCGCCGGGCATCGACGCTCTTGACGATAAATAGCTGCTCCCGAGGTGTGGATACGTGATGCGCCTGGCGCGCGTCTTTTGCCAAGGATAATTTGCGAACGTGCTAACCTCTGACAGAACCTCGCTCTACCGGCATGTTCTGAGCAGCACCCTGCACCTCCCAACGTCCTGCAGTGGCTGCCCGCCCGCCCCAATCGCATCGAGAAAAACGCGTCCCAAAAGGCAGCTCCTGAGTCCAAGTAGAGATAATGCGATCGAGACCTGCTGCTGCCGGCACCCTTGGCTATCGACCGGCCATCCTGGGCCTGGGGCGCATACTGGGAATCGGCCTGTCAGCTGTTACTGCAGCGCCCCTGGAAGCTCAGGAGCACCATCACCATGAAGGGGACGGCGAATATGAGCCCTCGCCCGACGGCACGCCTGTTTGGGTGCTCCTTGTAGCGTCAATTGCTCTTGTCCTCCTCGGTGGCGTATTCGCTGGCCTGACCATAGCGTAAGTATATGGTGGATTGCCTTATCGTAATGGACGCTGACATGCCACCAGTTTGATGGGACAGGACAGCATATATCTCCAAGTTGTCTCCGGCGATCCGACCGAGCCTCAGCAAAAGAACGCAAAACGAGTCCTTCAATTGCTCAAGAGAGGAAAGCATTGGGTCCTTGTCACCTTGCTTCTGGCCAATGTCATTGTAAACGAGTCGCTTCCCGTCGTTCTCGACAGGACACTTGGTGGAGGTATTGCAGCCGTTGTGGGTAGTACCGTTCTGATTGGTAAGTGTTGAGCTACCTAGCAGCTCCTACGCAGAAACTTACCGATGAGTCAGTCATTTTCGGTGAGGTTGTCCCTCAATCGGTCTGCGTTCGATATGGTTTGCCCATTGGCGGCTTCATGTCCAAACCCGTTCTTGGTCTCATGTATCTGCTTGGCCCGGTCGCCTGGCCCACGGCGAAGCTGCTGGACTGGATACTTGGCGAGGATCACGGAACGGTCTACAAGAAGAGTGGTCTCAAGACACTTGTCACTCTGCACAAGTCCCTTGGCGAACTCTCGGAGCGCTTGAATCAGGATGAGGTCACCATCATCTCTTCGGTTCTTGACTTGAAGGACAAGCCAGTCTCGGAGGTGATGACACCCATGGGTGACGTCTTTACAATGTCAGAAGATCACATCCTGGATGAGAAGACGATGGATAAGATCTTATCCCTGGGATATTCCCGGATTCCCATCTATCGAGCCGGCAACCCCACTGACTTTGTGGGAATCATGCTCGTAAAGACGCTCATCACCTATGACCCAGAGGATCGCATCCCTGTCAGAGAAGTCCCTCTGGGTGCTATTGTGGAGACGCGCCCCGAGACCAGCTGCTTGGACATTATAAACTTTTTCCAGGAAGGAAAGTCTCATATGGTTCTGGTATCTGAGGTACCGGGAGCGGATCATGGGGCATTGGGAGTGGTCACACTAGAAGATGTCATTGAGGAGCTCATTGGAGAGTGGGTGCTGTCCTTCTGCGGCGCGAATAATGCTAACTCGAGTATAGGGAGATCGTCGACGAATCCGATGTGTATGTCGATGTTCACAAAGCCATTCGACGTCTCGCGCCTGCTCCCAGGGTTCGCCGTATCCAGGCCGAGGCAGCTGCCGCAGCCGCCGCCGTGGCTACCGTCACTGCGACTGGAAGGAGGACTCCCGACCCTGCCATCTTGGTCGACATTCTCGAGAACGAGGCGCAGAATGGGGAAACTCATGTGGGATCCTATGGAGCTCAGAGCGACACGGGTGTGACCGACCACCCACCAAAGACGGCCGTATTCATGAAACGCCGCCGATCCGCCGGACCAGACGGCGGCATGGACGATCAGCAACCGGTACCCGTTCGATCCTCGTTAGAGGAAGTCAAGCGACAGTTCCGTCTCGGACCTGCGAACAATGCGGCACACCCGCTCAACACGCGTGGCAATGTCTTCAAGATCAAGCAGGGCTTGGGAACACCACTAGTCGATGGCAAGGCAAACCCTCGATCAACTTCTGCGGCTGAGCGACCGCGACTAGGGTCTAGCAATGTTGGGGAAACGGCACCACTACTTGGGAGACATCACAACTCCAGCGGCAGTCATCTCGGAGAAGGGTACGGTTCAAGTGAGGCATTGCATGATGATGCGGACTGATCCGCAGAGATCGATTAACGGAGAAATTGGGATGAGGAATGCGGCGTCAACGAAAAGCGGAGGAGCCAAGGGGAGTGTATAGTAGATTTCGTTTCTATTCGTTCTGGACACCAATGGCTCACCTTTCCAAACACTGTTTCTCAGGTATGGGTTTTCCTCGGCGGAAAAGTGGCCAGAAAAGATTGAGAGCTACAGACAGAGGGATTGAGTAACATATCGATCAAGGGCGGTCGGTGGAGGCCAAGGAATCGCTAGGTCGCGATTCGCGTGCCTTCAACTACAATGCAATAGCTTTTGACATTTATCAAATTAATCGTACCAGATTGCATTCATTCCGAAACCAGGCTCCGGGACCCTCACCCGGGCCACCCGGGCAAGAAACTCGTCTTGCCAACGATAGATTTCTAGCCAGCCCTCCTGATCATCCGTGATTGCAAGCCACTCATCAGACCAGTCGCACGGGCTGACGGCATTGCTATGGCCGCCGCTCGTTGGTGTGGGGTTCAGACACAGCTGCGTGTCGATGGCGCCAGCGTCGGTCAGGCGGAAGGCGGCGACATAGCCTGTCAGGCTGAAGCTGTTGGCGCGTGACGAGGCGAACAGGTAGCGGCCGGAGTGGGACAAGGCGCAGACGTCGGCGCGGTACTGGGTCCAGCGGTCGGGGATGCCCGGGGGGATAAGGGGGAAGTGGCGGTGGGTATAGACGGGCATGTGCGTGGCTGGGTCGATGAGGTACTCGCACAGGCGGTTGCCTTTCTCCATAAGGGCGTAGAGGTAGTTGCCGGAGGGGTGCATGGCGACCCAGCGCGGGTGGTCGCGAGGGTCCGGGCAGTCGACGGAGCCGACGAGGTCGAGCTCCGGGCCCGGGGCGCGGCGGCGGTGGACCCAGAGCTTGTTGGCGCGCAGGTCCGCCGAGTAGAGGTACGTCTCGGAGGGGTCGAAGACCATGCCGTGGATGCCCGTGTCGGGCTGGTAGGGGTAGTTCTGGACGTTGGCGGCGAGCGCGCCGGAGCTCGGGTCGGCGGAGAAGACGGCGCCGTGGCCGGCGTGGTCGTAGAACGGGTTGCAGTACACGGCGTAGGGGGGCTTGCGCGCGGCGAGGAGGAAGATGGCGCGGGTGTTTGTGTCGGGAGACGCTGCCTGGGCTGTTTTGGGGGGGGAAGCAAGGCCGTATTAGCTGAGTTTTGCGTCCTGGGGCATTTTTGCCTATGCGGGGGGATGTCATGGGCCGTGAGGGGGAGAGAGAGACGAACGGTGATGAAGCATGGGGTGAGACGCCTGGTGTACTATGGAGGTTGGCGACTCGACGGCAAAGCTGGACCACTTCTTCATGGCGGCGCCGTAGATGGCCTTTTTCGCATGCTGTGTAGACGCAAGAGCAGTATCGTGGTTAGCCTCTTGTTTCTGATATGGAATGCGCAGCTGTCTGGCAGAAGCCATACAAAATATAGAAAAAGAGAGAAAAAGGAAGAAGAAAGAAAAAGTTGAATTGTTCCCCCTGCTCACGCGGCCGGTCCACTTACATCAAAGGTCATCCACGAGATGGGCTCGTCCTGGGGTATCTCGGTGCGCTTGACCAGCTCGAGGGTCAGCTTCTCGTCGTCAAAGGCAAAAGTGAAGATGGCGCCGGGCGGCGTCCAGGTGCCGACCATGAGGTGGTGGACAGGCATCGCGAAGGGCTTTCTCCTGGTAAGACTAGATTGGGAGATCGAGTGGGAGTGAGGAGCTTTGAGATGGTGAGAACGGCAGCCCAGCGCCGAGGAGAGACTGGAGGTGGTGGTGGGACAGGCGGGTCGTAGAGGAAGTCTAGCCCTCCATCGCATTCTACAGGAATCGTCAATGTGTTTAGGAAACTTGCAGGTAGACAATTTCCGCAGTCCTCTTTTTTTTATTTTTAATTAGATTGATTGACCACCTCTAACCGAAGCTATCCATGGCCTTTCTCTGCTTTTTTTGCTTTCCGCGCGCGCTGCTTCGGCCGTCCATGACTTGTGACGTTTTTTCCCTTCCCCCTCCCCCACCATGGCCTGCTAGCGCCATCTTTCCCCACGGTCTCCGACGCCGGGATAATCACTTATCCAGGAGGGAAGAAAGACCATGGCGGAGCAGAAGCCACTGGATCAGATACGTGGCAGGCGCAAGTTCTAGAAGCCCAACAGGCCGGATATACTCTGTGCCCCCGGTTCCAATTGCTATTTTCGCTTGCCTCGCTCGTTCGTTCTCGTTGTTGATTTTGGTCTTGTGCAATTTGCGCCTGGAAAGTGGGTTTCGAGTTTCGTACCGTGTGTGAAACCCGGGCCCACACGCCATCTCTGTCGGTTTGAAAGGTACGGCATCTCCCTTCGGCAATGCGGGGGAGGCTCAGACAGGGATCGTGGGGACCAGTGGGGGATGCTCGGGATTCGCAGACGGTAGATGCCAGGCCTTTTTGGGGTCTTCTGTCGGTCGATTCATGGCTAGAATCGCGTCACCAAAAATATTTTGGCTGTAAGGTAAGGTAAAGGTAGTATTTTGATTCCAAGTACATTATTCGTCTTTTGCTTACCTACAGGTACCTACCTTAGGTACTCTGTCTTGTCGCCTTTGTCATCTCCATTTAGCAATGTAGTAGAGCAACCAACCTGCCCTGATCATCCAGAACCTCAACTTTGCTCCTGTCCATATGAAGCCATATTCTCGGCCCTCTGCTTTGGCTCGGAGGCCCGGGCAACACCGTAAATCTCCACTACATTACTTGCGCTCGACGCTTCGCACTGTCCATCGACACAGTACCGTCCCGCCAGGGGAAAAAAAGGCCCATGCCTCCTAAATTACCACTGCTAACTTCCACCACAACAGCCGCGACTCAAATCCGAACGCCGCCATTGGCCTCATGCGGGGTATCCCAAGAGCATGACCCGGGCCCATGGCCTAATCCCTTACCCCAAATGGGGATAAGCGGCGCCGCTTTCCGGCCTCTCTCTTATCCACCCCACGGCGACGAGAGCTATGACGAACCGAGTCGCTTCGCGCGCCGGCAATCGTCCTAGGCTGTTGCATGTGCATGTGCCTACTAGTATATATGACCAAGGCCGGCTGCGCGTCGTGATCAGTTTGACTTCTCATATCCTCCTTGTCACCATTTCCATCTTTTTTTTCGCCGAACTATAGTACGATTCGCTCTCCATAGATCCAGAGCGCCGTATCACTTATACCCTTCCCCATTAGCCTTCATACAAAAACTTTCGCATCTCAACGGATTGCGTCAAACCAGAGCAGAGCATATTCGAATACTTTGCTCTCTCTCTCTCTCTCTCTCACGCCCTGTCACCACTCTACTTCTAAACTCTACTACTCACTCAAAAGAAAAGAAAACCCCACAATCATGGCAACCCCCAGCGTCAATGGCGGACCTCCCGAGTCTCGCTTCGATCCTCACTTCACTCAGCACGTCATCGAGACCATGGGTCCCAACATCACGCCCAGGAACCGCCAGATCCTCGCCAGCCTGCTTCGCCACCTCCACGACTTTGCTCGCGAGGTCGAGCTGACCCCTGACGAGTGGATGACCGGTGTGCACTTTGTCAACCGTGTCGGTCAGATCTCCACCAACATCAGGAACGAGGCTCACCGTGTCTCCGACGTCCTCGGCCTCGAATCGTGAGTGCTGCCCTCTGGCATTTTGTGTATCCAATGCGCTTGTGACTGACTTGTGCTCGTACAGGCTGGTGGATGAGATTGCAAACAAGATTGTCGTGGACGGCGGCATCGAGCCCACGTCGTCCTCCATCCTCGGACCCTTCTGGTCCCCCAACGCCCCCTTCCGCGACAACGGCAGCTCCATCATCCAGAACACCAACCCCGACGGCCGCGTCTGCCGCATGCACGGCACCGTCACCGACCTCGTCACCGGCAAGCCCATCCCCGGCGCCGTCTTCGACATCTGGCAGGCCAGCGCCAACGGCAAGTATGACTTCCAGGACCCGGACAACCAGACCCCCAACAACCTGCGCGGCAAGTTCCGCACCGACGAGAACGGCAAGTACTGGTTCTACTGCTACCACCCTACGGCCTACTCGCTGCCTACCGATGGGCCGAGCTACGAGCTCCTGAAGCTCATGGACAGGCATCCCATGAGGCCCGCCCACATTCACATCATGGTAAGCTTTTCTTTTCCCCCAACCACCGCCGCCACCTTGATGGCGGGGAGTTATCGGCACGGTCACTTGGCTAACGCAAGCCCCTCCCCACGTAATAGGTCACGCACTCAGACTTCAAGGGCTGCACCACCCAGCTCTACCCCAAGGACGACCCCTGGCTGTCCACCGACACCGTCTTCGCCGTCAAGCACGACCTCGTAGTCGACTTCAAGCCCCTCAAGGGCGACGACAAGGCCACCCTCGAGCTCGAGTACAACGTCGTCCTGGCGCCCAAGGACTTCAAGGGCAAGCAGTTCGAGACGGCGAAGCAGGAGTTCCAGCATCACGAGCAGGAGGCCGCGCGGCTGTAAGGCGGTGAAGAGGGCCTGGAAAAGACGAAGAAAGGAAGAAAAAAGGTAAATCAAGAACAAAAAAAAAAATTTCAAGTGCACTTGTCGGTGATCCGCCGAGGTGCAGAGCTGGGGGGAACAAGGTAGCCCCGGGAGACGACAGATAGGAATGGAGGGAGCGTCTGCGAGCCGTCCAAGTTTTGGATCATTTGTTTTTGTATATATCATTTTTGCATACCTGCCTCCCTCAATGGATGGCACACAATCTTATCATGTATATGCCATTCACGAACTTGCCGATTTTCCGGATGGTGAGGCGAGCGACTTATGGTGCTTGCTGATGATTTCCGCATGTTGACTTCCTCTTCTGCTCGGTAGGCTGGCGCACGGTGATGCTTCTACTGATTTGTCTGGGGAACGGAAAATGGGAAAAGAGCTAGAAGTAAAAGGCTAATAATAGCAGTAGTATTCTAGAAAAGAATTGCAGTTCGACAAGTCTGAGACAAGTCACCTTACTGTGCCATCTCTAGGTGTCGCTTATCCGAGTGCCTCGTGTCAGTCTGCTACAACTCAACCCAGACCCGGGGACCTCGGCGTACCCACGCCGGGCAACGGACAAAACGCCCCGAAACAAGAACAAAGGGGGACTTGGGCAGAAATGCAGCAATTCGAACGACATCTTTATTACAATCATCCTTGGCTTGCATGCATGCCTGCCACCCGTGGATTGTCTGGCGCACCGTTACCTTGCCCGATAAGATAAAAGTCCCCACGGTGGCCGCTGTGCTGGCCGTTGTCGCGGCAACGCACATCCCCCATAAACAAATGAGCCAACCCGCCTTCGTCGAACCGCTTCTCCGCTCGTCACCACCGGCCGTTGGATTCCGGTCATTCTTGAACAAGCAAGCAAGCGGTGGCTTTTGCTAAGGAGAATTTCTCTCTTATATTCTTTTTTCTTTCACATTCCAAAGACAGTTTATTTATCCTCTTCTCCTCAACCATCACCCCCCCGTCCCCATTGACCATTCCGTGCTCACCGACGTTCGACACCTTCCCGACCACACCGTGATTATCACAGCCAACCGATCAATGACACTGTTCGCGCCCGGCGAGCAATGGCATCAGGCACTGACGTCCATGACCAAGACCAGCACCAGCAACGCCACGTGAGACCCAAGTCGTCCATCCTGAGCTCCTTCGTCCATCGTCGCCAAGCCTCCAGCCCCGAGGACCTACGACGCCAAACCCCCAGAAACGCTTACCAACAGTACCAGCCAACCCAAGGCCCCATTCTCGACGACGCAATGGCCGTCGGGCAATTCGTCAAAAACAACCCTGGAGCCCTGGGTGAGCTCCAGCACAACTCCCAGGAGCCGGCCCCTCGTTCCCCGCGCAAGTCCCGAGAAGAGCAGCCTGGAGACGATGCTCGCGGTCGATCGAGATCTCCTACCAAAAATCCACTTGTCAACATCTCGCTTAAGCATATTGCGAGTCGGGACACATTCAAGCAGGCCAAATCCCGTGAAGCATCTCCGACAAAGCCCAAGAAAACCAAGTCAGGCACCAATCTTGTTGGTTTACTATCCCGCCCAAAATCCCTCAGGAACATGCACAAACTGGTGACTGAGGACGAGATCCGGGTCTTGAAGGACAAGGAAAATCAAACTCCGGTCGACAGTCCCACCATGGGCCCACCTCCTCCCATCTTTGCCCAGTTTACCAGTGATGCCTCTGTCCGACAAGATCGCGAAGGCGCTTCTAGCCTGGATATTGGTAGAGATTCTCGAGGGCAATACAACGCCCCTGTCAGCCGTCCAGTCGTAAAGGAACGGCCCAAATCATTCCAGGTTCCTCCATATTCCACGCAGGATCCAAGGGGGGCTCATTACGCTCCCAGAACTATGTCTTCAGACAGTGTACCAAGCGACAGCTCTGCAGGAGACCGAGGAGACCATAAGAGCCGCAGGCCGAAAGTCTTTAGTGCATTGACCAGTCGTCACGCAAGATCAAAATCAGCGGCCAACAGTCCGACGGCGTCAAGCAGCGACCTTTCCCTCGACCCTAAGGACATAGACAAGCATTTGGAAGCTATGCTTGACAGAAGAAATATCCCAGAGAACCAACGATACAAGATGCGAAACCTCAATGACACGATCAAGATGGAGTTCATCAGGCAAGACTGGGCAGAGATGCAAGCTGCCAAGGCCGACCGCCCAGGTACAAATGGAAGTTCAAAGAGCATCAGCCACGAAACAAGCACAGCTATTGCTGATGGCTCCGACTGCGAGGACGTCAAGCAGAAGAAGCCACGGGGCAAGAGCTTTACGTTTTCGAGAAACAAGAAAGGTACCAACTCCTCCAGCAAAAAGCAAAAGGCCGAAGGAACATTGGGACGCCATTTCAGGAGCAAATCCACTGAAAGCATCGCGAGCGAAAGGCCATCGTCTGCAGGCTCGTCAACGCCTAATCTGCTCGCAAAGATCAAGCTTCAACAAGGACCTGCGGATTATGTCGCCTATCTGAGAAAAGTACAGAAGCCTGAGCTAGTTGAGGTCGGAAAGCTCCACAAGCTTCGGCTGCTGCTCCGCAACGAGACAGTCTCTTGGATTGAGGAGTTCATTCAACAGGGGGGCATGAAGGAGATCGTCGGTCTTCTAAACCGTATCATGGAGGTCGAATGGAGGTAAGCCAATTCATATCTAGCCTCACAGCATTGCAGGCTGACCCTGTTGATAGAGAAGAGCATGAGGATGCCCTTCTGCACGAGAACCTGCTATGCCTCAAAGCTTTGTCGACCACAGCTCGGGCCATGCAGTACCTGCATTCCATTCAGCAAGAGCTCTTCCCGAAATTGCTTCACATGCTCTTTGATCCGGAGAAGAAAGGCCCCAGCGAGTTCACCACCCGAAACATTGTTACGTCGGTCATTTTCACCTACATAGAGTCTGCACCCGTTGGGGACAGACCAGCCAGGGTACGTGATGTCTTGGCTCATATGCGAGACCCCGAGGGGAAAGAAGATGAACGTCCTCTCCCATTTGTGCTGGAGATGCGCCAGCAGAGACCCTACCGGGTATGGTGCAAGGAAGTTGTCAGCGTGACTAAGGAGGTCTTCTGGATCTTTCTCCACAACCTGAATGTCGTAGCGCTTCCGACAAATAAGCACGAGAGCACAGCCGAGCCTCCCGCTGCAGAGGTGGATGCGGCACAGGCCTACATGATTCGGCACTTCCCTCAGGAAAGACCACCAGTTCCTGCGGCCCCGTATGTTGGCGGAGTGGAATGGGACGCAACAAACTATCTGGCTTCCCATTTGGATTTGATGAATGCCATATTGGCATGCACCCCCACATGCAGCGAGAGGAACAAACTCCGAGCTGAGTTCCAAATATCTGGATGGGAGCGTTGCCTAGGGGGTAGCCTACGCCTATGCAAGGAGAAATTCTACGGTAGCGTCCACGACGGCCTTCGGACATGGGTCGCGGCAGCAGCCGAAGACGGCTGGGATGTCAGGGATGTTCGATACGGACCGCCGCCAGAAGCTCGAAGTCCCACGAAAAAGATTGGTGGTGGCCAGAAGAAGAAGGTAGAGGAAGCGCCAAAGATCGACATGCCGAAGCTAGATTTCCAGCTGGACAAGCCTTCAGCATCGAAAGACGCGTGGCTGTGATAATGCATCAAGCCATCACTCGTCGGACACATTCCGAGGCAGCTTTGGCGATGCCATTTCATGATTGGATAAATGCAGGATGCAGGAGACGCGCAATTCGTTTCCTTGGTTGCTTTTCGCCATCGCTGCGTTGAGGGGTTTTCAAGGGTCCTGCGCATGGTCTGATTTTGGCGAACATGAGTATAAGCTAGTATTTATGATGGCACGGTAATGAATTAATGACACACCGGAGTTTCACACGCACAAGCAATTTACACTGACCCTGACTTCGTGAACTTGCGACAAGATGATGCCCAACAGGTCGTAGGGAGTCCAGGATCGACAGGCGCTATCATGGAGGCTGGTATCGTTCCTCCTTAAGTGATGATCCTATAGTGAAGAAAATTCCACATGTTCGAAAACTGTTCCAGGTTCGGGTGTTTGGAGAGCTGCTCGCACACTTGCTGGACGTTGGGCACCATTGACCCACAAATTACAGGTTTCCACGGTGTAGTTTGAAGGCGGCGTAGACCGAGGTACCCCTGAGAACATCCTCCTTCACCTTGTCATCGGCGGCGGTAAGCCTTGGCAGCAGTTCTAGTACCTGTTCAACCTTGCCTTGCGGGATAACAACAACGCCGTTCACGGGATCCATGAAGGCAATGTCGCCTGGTCTAACCGTGACACCATCAATGTCAAGAGGCACCTGAACTGCCCAGGGAGCGCTTCCTCCACCAACACCAACGGTGGAGACACCATAAGCCCAGATCTGCAAGTTTCAGGATTGGGCATTTCATCTTGGGGAGGCTGGAAGTTTGATTATATCACTCACCGGTAACCCAGTAGACTTCAATTCGGCCAAGTCCCTGATTCGGCCGGCGGTAAGAATTCCCTTGACATTCAGCACACTCATACGCAGTGCCATGATGCCACCGCACACAGCGTTCTTCTGTCCAGGGGGCTGTTTCAAAACCACGATTGTCCCTGGCTCTGACAAATCGGCCCAATGGACCCCCTCCGGTATGTTGCTGCTCGGTGTGTCCAGGTTTTCACCCTTCGGGGCGAACATCATGGTGGAGATGGGAGCAATTGTCTTGGCGGAGCCAGCTCCATCAGGCAAGACGTAAGGTGTGAGGTCGGCAATGAAGCCAGCACCGGGAACTTGGAGCTTGAGCAATGCATCTGAGATGTCGCATGCTGTATAGCGGTCAAGCCGAGCGATAAAACCGTCGGACAAAGCCGTCATTGTAAGTGTTCTCGATGCCGGCAAGGCTTTTTGATGTCAGACGCACGCCGCTGGTAAGTGTGGTTGCAGTAGGGAATCCGGGATAACAAGTCGGTGAGCAAGGGGGGGTTGTGATCCAAAAACCAACGTCTTCTGGCTGGGGGTCCAAACTGCTGGGACGATGATGCAGACCGGGCAGAGGTAGCCGCGAGTTACCTATGCCGAAAGAAGGTGTATCCACTGGACGGGATTGCGGACGCAGCCGGTTAGTGTGGTGGAGAAACCGACTGAGCCAAGGGAAAGGTTGCACCAGCTCCAGGGCCAATCAACCAGAGTACCGATTTACACATTTCGCTTCTGCAGGGCCGAACGATAGGCCCCGGTTTGATCCGGACCAGTTGCAGAACACGACCGGGGGGGGGGGGGTCTCTCAGTCCGAGGGCCGTCGTGTCTGTGCGGATGGGCCGAAAGCCGTTGGGTTACGCATTGCAAAGTCTTAAAGAGGGGTCAACATCAAGGTGTCCTAGGCGACTGGGTTGCTGGATGGCTGCAAGTCCAGTGCGAGGGCCCTCCCGAAACCAAGGCCATGAGGCTAACTCCTAGTATTTTCCATGTTCTGGCGATGAGCTTCCAGAATATGTCTCGTTGGCCATGCCCAGTGATCCGATGGTGCGTGTGAGTATATGTTTCCATTTCCAAAGTAAAGGGCGATTTGCTACTGTGCTAAGTAGAAGCTTTGGTCGATACTGAACCTATGGGTCGATACTGCACCTACCCACACCTCAGGGCCTCATCCCTGTAGAGCAGGCCCTAGACAAGGGCAATAGGACAGGTCGGTAGCCGAGCAATGACAGTTCCCCAGTGAGGGTGGGGGAGAGAATGTGATGGCGCTGATGCATTTTCCTCACGTGGCATTTGGTCCCTGCGCGAAGTCTGGCCACCAATGGCCGGCGGGTCAGGTTCTTATCGCTCAAGAAAAAGTCGAGTCGATGGAGAGGAAGGGAAGGATAGAACTGAATACTTCCGTGGCTGAGGTTTGCCCGAGGCATCGTCAGTTCCTTGAAATCTGCCCTGCACCTTCCCTTGGCCAGACACCCTTACATGGCAGTAAAGAGTCAACTACCGGCATGATAAGGTAAGGTATCTTAGTCGCCAGAGTACGAAGAGGGGTTGAGTTTCATGTTATTGTGCCTTTCGCCCATCCCCTGCGCCGAGTACAACGTGAGGGCAGGCATGGGGTGTCGTGCCACCAATCTTGCATTCACTTAGGTTAGTAGACAGCTGTCTCCAAACTAAGGTAACGTGGTGTTGGGAGGCTCATGCCCAAGGTTTCCCCAACCATTCGCATCGGTCAAAAGCACACCGGCAACTCGCATTTGATGAGGCATCTAGTCATCACGGCTCTGGAACACGAAAAGCGAGGCGAGGGCAATGGCTCAGGTCCACGCCCATCACGCCTCATCGAATAAGTACGGCTGCAACTGTCGCTCATGTGATCAGCTTGAAGCTGAAGCTGAAGCTGGTCTGCCAGCAGCGGCGGACCACCACCGAACGCCGCACTTGACCGGGAGTATAATTGACAGGGCTTGAGCTCGTCTACGACATAGGCTTCCAGTCATCTCCGGAGCCCATTCACGCATAATGTGTAATTGGCTATCATGGGCTTGACTCAACTCCGCAGGGACTTGGCTAGTGATCCAAGCTCCAATGACTAGCGCAAGGCCCACGCCGCATGACACTAGAACGCTATGATTGCTTGTTCGTCACACAAACAATGGTCATGTAGAGAGCTCTCGTTGCCGCTCACGGACTGCGTACGGGAACTAACCCCCATTCAGAGTCTGCATTTCTTGGATTGGCTCTGGAGGGACTGGTTGAATGGCACCGAAAAGAATGGGATGCAGCTACCCCGCCTGGTGTGTGTGCTTGAGCACCAGCAGAGTACCTAATGGTAGGGTAGGTACCTTACCTTACCTTGCCCTGCCTTGCCTCTAGGGCTCAACGAATCGCCGCGTGTATCATGATTTACGACTTTACATGCCTGACGCTCGAACGGAAGAATTTACGTACGCATCAGTAATGGGCAAGTGAGCGCCATTGCCCTCGTTTAGCTTGGGCCGATCACCCCAAGGTAAATTATCCCCCTGTCAATAATTCGTTCGAGATGCTGTGCTTGTACTCCTTTCAGCAAGGGATCAACCGACGGTGGCGCAACAGGACAGGCCTGATCAGATGAATTTACATGTTCTAGAGCAGCCAAGCCAGATGCAGCATCCATGCGGGTTGGACTCTCACCGGGGCATTTGCCGCGACAAAAGCATAAAAGCCGCGGTGGCATCGCGCTGCTACCCACCCAAAGCTAGATGGCGTTGTGGCACCTACGCACCCTGCATCTTGGGGTGGTGATCATTGACGATGGCACCGGCATCAATAATAATAGTATGGGAGGCGCACGTTGATGGTGGGCTCCCGAGTTAGTAGCCTACTTGCCTAGCTACCTTGCCTTTCGAAGGGCGGCAACCCTTACTTGGCTGTCGTAGCAGTAGGTAGGTAAGGCTAAGCCAGCCCGTCCTGACCGTTCCGTGGTTCCATTCCGTGGTTCCGTTCCGTCATCAACCAGGCCAAAGCGCCTGCGGTTCAAAGAAGCTCCAGTCGAAACAGACGGCTCGCGGAAGCTGCTGCCTCAAGATGACGAATACGTGAGGTAGATTCGGACACACTGCGCACAACAAAAGCAAAGATGAGCAAGCATGGCCGCCGAGGTGGAAACGAGACAATAAATGACAAACACGAAGAAGAAAAGAACGTTTCGTTGGGCTTGGCTTAGCTCGGCTTGGCTTCAGTGCATCCATGCAAGCCTCTGCATCTGGCTTCTGCTGCGCGGGAGGTGAGATACATGCCTGGCTCAAAGTTCTCGTCTCTCGTTGGGATGGAATGGGATGGGATGGGCGGAAGTCGTCGACTAAAAGCCGAAAAAGCACGTGGTGGAGCGAGGCTCATTGGCCAGGCTGCTCCCCTCCGTCCCTCGTCCCCCAAAAAGTATCCTACTGGGTTGCCTTTTCGCCTTACAGTACCTTAGTAGGTAGGTAAAGTACGCTACGCCACCCCGGCGCGCCAGACAAACTCGGGCGTATCCATCAACCAGGTTCCTTCAAGTTTGCGTCGTCCATCCCCCAACCCCGACCAGCAACCACTAAGGCTCGTTAGCCGCCACCTCTCACCCGCTCATACCCATACCTGGGATCCTCGACCTTCTGCCACCTTCAGCACACTCTCTCGACTCCGTTCAGACCGGTCACGACGAGTGATCACCTCCCTCTCACCTCGGACCTCGCACCACAAACCGCTTCTCCCCCCCACCCTTTGTTCCAGAGTCGCTTCCCCCCAGCCACCTCCATCCGTCACTTCCAGTCCACAACATCAAGAACGAGGAACAGAGCGCGCGAGCATCGGCGCCGACCCACTCCCACCTACCTGCCTGCCTACCTTAACCTCTCAACTCCGACTAACATACCTCTGTACACGCCCCCCCTCTCTCTGCCTCCTCTTCTTGCAAGGTCCCCAAGCCGCCCCAAGGCTCGAGTTCTTCCAAGATCTCCGAGCGACCTGCACGCCGTGCCGGGTGCGGTTCCATAGCTCCTACGCAGCGCAAGCCGGCGACTCGGCCGCAGACTAGGGCTTAGCCAGAACCCTTGTCAGCAACAATGTCAATAAAGTGAGCCTTCTCTGCGAGCCTCGTGCTCATTGTCACCTTGGCCTTCCCTGTCTTTGCTTTTGCTGCTTGTTGTCTTTCTCCCTCTCTTCCTCTCTACATTTACCCTCCTCTCATCATTCTTCTCACCTGCGAGCCTGGGGGTTCGTACACTGGCATCTGAAAATTCTATATATCCTTCCCCACAGTATCGTTGCTTCCTGACCCTCCCCTTGGCGCGCCTTTGGCCATTCCTACTTGCTACGTTAGCTTGCCTTGCCTTACATATCTGGCTACCCCCGGCATTGCAACTCTTGCTTTACCTTCATGGAGCCATGGTTAACCCTGCTTCATGATGGACAATCCTCATGACTACCTCATTACGAGCCCTCCCTCTCGGCCAATCAATCCTGACAATGTTGGTAGTTGGGTCATGCTCAATCAGGGCGGCTTCGTCCAGCTCGGCAATGAACGCATTCTGCAGAAACTCGACTCGCGCATATCGTGCGATATTTCCGTCCCCCAAGAGCTAAGGGCTCGCTGTACCGCGTTCCATCGCAAGAGTGACAAGGGCACCCTTTTCTTGACCAATAAGCGAGTAAGTCAAAGACTCACAATCTCAAACTCCCTTTTGCTTCTCGTGCTTGCTCTGACGTATTGGAAGATTATCTACCTTCCCGCCAAGCCCACGCAAGAACCCAAGTTTGAATCTTTCAGTGCCCCGATCCTCAAGTTCCAGGATTCTACCACATCTTCGTCCATGTGGTGGGGTTGGGTATGGAAATCCGATTGTATTCCAGTATCTGGTGGAGGCATCCCTCCTGACATCCCTCGCATCGAGGTCAAATTTACCTTCTCTGACGGTGGTATGATGGACTTTCACGATGCGTACATTAGACTACGCGAGCGCTTGTTTCAATTCCAAGAAATGCGAAGAGAGGCGGGTCCCGGCGCCGATATTCCCGACGAGCCCTTACCGGCATATGAGGCTCAGGCAAGTGCTCAGTCTGGTTCAACGGAGCCGGCAGCTATGCCCCGAGCGAACCAAACCGACAGTTCTGCTAGTCGGAGAGCGCCAGATGAGCCGCCCCCGGGGTACGATGAAGCCCAGGCGCAACAAATTAGTATACGGTTAGAAGATCATATTCGGACAGAAGCAGATCGTGGGGAAAGAGACGATTAAACAGTCGAGGATGAGGGACAGTAATAGAAGAGTGTTCTGCCGCCGCAAAGACAAATAGCAACACATTGCAGTCTCCCTGCACTGGTAAATGACATGGCATTCTGTCATTTTGCTTCTCGTCTGTCCTGCATCACAAAAAAAAAATTGCAAAAGAGCGAATTGCTGTCGTGAAGGCCGATTTAGAGATTTGAGGCTGTTTGAGATCCTATGATCCTTAGGTATGGACTAGTACAGCCAGAAAAGAAGCAGTGCAACTATTTGCAACCTTCAACGTTCAAGCAGAATAGTTGTAGACCTTCGCAGTGAGAAGCTCTCAGGAAAAGTGGGATGTTGGTGGAGCTTGGGCCACCACGTCATGTGATATAACCCGTGATCTGGCAGCCGTTGCTGGACCAATCAACATGCGGCAATTCCGAACCAGTTTTCGCTCACGAGTTTTGACCGAGAGCTTCCGACCTCTGACGATCAGGAGTGATATCTCATTATCGAACCGCATCAAGCCATTGTGATCCCCCAAACCGACACAATGGGTATCTGGGACACCATTTCCGATATTTTCGAGGCTGCCGCTCCTTGGAGCGTTGTCGAAGCCGAGGCTCCCGCCGCCGAGCCCCAGGTATGGCCTTCCATTCGCACTTGCCTACCGCCAACGATCTACTCGAAAGTCGCGCGAGACTTGACCGATTCGTGGCAACATAAACATTCAGACTGGGCAGTATCGCTGACATGTTTTCACAGGAGGAGCAGCCCACCGAGACCGACTCCAAGTCCAAGGAGCCTGCCGAGGAGACCACCGAAGAGGCCCCCGAGGCTGAGGAGCCCGCTGCCGAGGAAGAAGAGGAGGAGGAGGAAGAGGAGGAAGAGGAAGAGGATGACGAAGAGGAGATCGTTGACCCCAAGGAGGTTCTTGAGGAAGGTTTGTCGCACCCACCACTCTGCATTAACACTTCGCAATGTCGAACCACCGCCTACGCGAGGGAATTATGTCTTCATCTGCCACGCCTCAACACATGTCGCCTGCGCCTCAATTCTTCACGTACTAATCTATTCTCATCACAGAATGCAAGAACTCTGCGCAATGCGCCCCCGCGAAGCACCACTTCGATGAGTGCGTCGAGCGAGTCCACCAGCAAGAGAGCGACGGCGAGGTCAAGGAGGACTGCGTCGAGGAATGTATGTGCTACTCTAACCCCATGCTGAACGAATATAAGGGCACATTAGAGAGCCACTGGGCTTTCTCCTCTGTGTCCAAACTTGCTGAGAATAATTTCTAATGATGAGAACTAGTCTTCCACCTTGCCCACTGCGCCACCGCCTGCGCTGCCCCCAAGCTGTGGTCTAAGCTCAAGTAAATGCACCACTACCTGTACACCAATCGACGGCCAATAACCGTCTGAGCTGCCGAGGGTGCCAGCAATAGCTCTGAGGCGACGTCTTCCCACCAATTCGCCGGGTCGAGGCGAACGGCTATTGGTTTCAGCCCATGGAGATGACGTTCTTTTGTACAATGTGCCTGCTTTTTTAATGAGGACAGGGTTTCAAGCGGGATTCTTACCCTCCAATCGTGTTGGTCCTGCCTGTATCATACTTGCAACGTCCTAGAAATAGATTTCTCCCCTAAAGTTGGTCGATTTGTGCATGCGAGTTGAAGAGTTGAGATGCGCTTCAAAGGAGCCGGCACGTCTCTGCGCCATGATGGACTCCTATGTGCGCTTTGTTGCCGTTGCTTGGAGGATATGTGACGTTTAAAATCATGGGAAGGGACTGCCTGACGACCGGTGAGCTTGGCCTTTAGGCACAGCTTGTGTCGATATGCGTGTGACACAAAATAGCGGCTCTGATGGGGTTATTGCCGCTGGCATCTGGGATCACCTGTTTCTAGTGTCGGACGATGATTTGTGTGTATCAAACGGCTTTAAGTTACAGTCAGCGATAGAGCACAATGGCTTTACCAGTACTGGTCAGGGCACCAGACCGTCAAGTCGCCGACACATATATCTAGTGCTTCACCTCTGCATGACGGCTGTACACAACGGGCTAAGGGTCCATGTTTCGTGGCCAGGAAACTTGCATGCCTTAACTTTAAATGGATATAACTGGTCTAGATTCCGGGGTTGTCATGACAGGCCACCTTGGACGGCGAGGCGGAGAGGTTTCCCTTCTGCCCGATCTCCGCGGGCTTTGGTGGCGTATTGTTGGGGGCATTATTGGCCGGGCCAGGATCTCACGGGGTCGTTGAAGGCCGGTCTACGTAACGCTGGGGAACCAACAGGGATCGCATAAGCATGTGGCAAGATGTGGTAGGAGACCACATCCCTTCTGCAAGGCGCGCTGGGGCGGGCAAACGGCGTAACCGCGTCAAGTATCCGCCCCAGACGGGTTGCAAAAAACAGGACTGGGAAAACCAGAAGGCTTCCCACTAAACAGTACGATAAGTAACGACCTTTCGGAGCACCAAAGGTATTAAAATACTAGGTAACTGATCTATCAAAATACTTGCTAAATATTCGTATTTAAGTAGACGGTTAGAAGTACTGTCTTGGAATTTTGTTCAATTGGGTTGCTAGGGATAGCTACCTTAATAAACGAGTTCAAGGGTGAATGTTTTTTGCGAGCCACTTGCCACCTCGATAGAGTCGCCCAGGTATCTCAACGAAGTATGACAGCTAGCCAGGGGGCCCATGATAGGCTGACCCGTGCATAGCATCAACTTTAAGGTGGCTGCGAAACCAAACCGTTGGAGCTGTGCATCGCTTCAACCGCTTCGGAGAGGTATGTGCGAAGAACATGTGGCACTGAGGTTCAGATCAGGTGCTCGAAACTTGAGCTGCTTGGTTGGTTGGTGACAAAAGTATTTAGCACACATTGAGCGGGCGGTACTGCAACGAAACGACGTGCCAAGTCGCCGAGGACCAAACACGGTTGGGTGCGTGACTCTGATAGACTAGAACTTAGAAGTGAAGGGCTGCGATCTGTTATTCGCGTAACTTGCTCTTTAAGGCTCTGGTCCGCGAACCTGCAATGTGGCCATGGAACTTTTCTATCGTCATTGCATGAGACAAGTTCAATTGAACTTTTGGGGTGCTTCCACTGGCTGTATCCCTAAGCATCAATGATTGGGCACCAGTCCTCACAGTCTTCGTGGCTTGATACAACGGCGCCTTGCTCTAGCTCCTAGCTTCACCACGTGGGAAGCAACAACGTCGGTCAGATTTTAGCGTTTTGGAAGCAAGATCTGGTGCCTTGTTCGAATCTATGAGGCAGGGTGTGCAAGAATCGGCGTTGAAGGTGGTTGCTATTGGCGCAAAAGGGCGACTCCTACCCTGAGCCCGAAAGACAATCTGGACAAGAGACGGAGGATCGGCCGAGTGCCTTGGCCGGTAAGGAAAATCGCAGAAGATTACTCGTATCCATGCCATCGCGCGCAGTGCGATTTCAGGGCAGGGGGTTTGACACGCACCGCATCAGTGTAGGAAGTAATATGTTATTTCTCAGGCGACAGTAGATGCTTCTGCCCTGTCGTTCCTGGTCTCTCGTCTCCGGTGTGCGGGACATGCCTAGCCGTGTGGGGCGTCTTATAACTAGATCCTGGTGCGGAACAGAGCACGGGGGGGGTTCCTGTGAGACGTCTGGGAATGTGCGCCAGTGAGAGATGCTGCTGGTATGGCCTCGCTCCAGACGATCGTGCAACGGCAAGTTCTGCCTCTGAATATTTGCTGTCTTGCGGTCCTCGCCCCATTGAGTTTGGAGGGCAACAGAAGAAGAAGAAGAAGAAAAAATGTCCCTATACTGATCAGCGAATCGCCCCTCCACTAGTCAAACTTGGCATCTCGATTGATGGTCACGGCGTCGTCTCGTCGAGGCTGCGATATCCTTGCCCTGGTCGGCACCCCGTTTGCCGGCCGAGTAAGGGACCTAAATACCTACCCCAGAAAAGCGATGAATCTGGTCTGGCACACCAACCAACCAACCAACGGCACGATAGGGCGCCGTTCAATGTCACACGGTTGTCGCTAGCTCGTCAGGGCGTTGGCGTCCCTCCTTGGAGTCTAATTACCCGCACCTTATCAGAGGCACTCGTTTAAGGGGCAGGAAACCATTCCATCCAGGATTGGAAAGACCCTCGTAACTAAATGTCTGCATCCTGCATCCTGCAGCTGCACCGCACTTGCTTGTCAGCTGCTGCTGTTGGTTTGGTAGCACCACGGTACCTTAGCCTTCCGAATACGTTTCTCCCTGTTCTTTGGTTTTTGGATTTTGCGTTGCACCACCAACTTCCTCCCCCCTCACCATATTCTCCTTCTTCGTCCTTGCCTTGCACGCTACCCTCGCAAGCGTTCCCGGCTTCAGGCGTTGCCACTCAGTCAGACGAGGTTCGCAGGGCTCAAATCTTCGAGAGGATGTTGTTCTAAGATCGATTGTCTTGGATTCTCCACTCTCACGCGACAACGATTCACCCCTCGTCGTCACCTCTCACCTCATCCACACGGTAGCCTTCCCGTTTGTGTCACCTCAGAAACCGAACAATGAGCTCCAACAGCGTCAGCAGCGCCGAGGCTGCTGGCAGTCGCTTCTGGCGCGGCAAAGCCATCAAGCTTACGTCTCGGGACTACAGCGTCCCAGAACACCCTGAGGATGGCGCCGACCTTGGTGTCACTGCCAGCGTGTCTCACGGTGTCTCTCATGAGTACCGGACCTACAAGCGCCGCTGGTTCGGCTTGGTGCAATTGACGCTCATGAACATCATGGTGTCTTGGGATGTAAGTTGCTTTACTATCTTTCCCTTGTTGGGCTTTTGCAGGCTCCTCTGAAAAAGTTGGGCTAGCTGAGCCGTCGATGCTTGGCATCGATGTTTGATCTACATCTCAACATGGGTGTTTCGCAGACAGTGAAGCTGCTATTTCCCATGCCGTCAGTAAAGTCAGCTCGGCTTCAGGTGCTAACTGAAATTCAAGTGGCTCACCTTCGCGCCAGTCGCTGGTAAGGCGGCAACCTACTACGGTGTATCCGAGTCTACCATCAACTGGCTTAGTACGGCTTTCTTCCTGGCCTTTGTCGCCGTTTTCCCTGCGACAATCGCCGTATTGCATCGTGGTCCTAAGTTGTCGTTCATGGTCTCTGCGGTCCTCATTCTCGTTGGCAATTGGATTCGTTACGCAGGCTCCACCAAGTCTTCTGGTGGTTCTATAGCTCCTGTCATGGCTGGGGAGATTGTCATTGGCTTTGCCCAACCCTTCATTCTTGCCGCTCCCACTCGATATTCTGATATCTGGTTTACAAACCACGGTAGAGTGGCTGCAACTGCTGTCATGAGTTTGGCCAATCCACTAGGTGCAGCTCTGGGGCAGCTCATTAACCCACTCTGGGTTCAGGAACCGAAAGATGTCTCCAAGATGGTTCTTTACGTCTCCATTATTGTAAGTCATTTCCTTCATAAATTTCAGTGTTGGCGTGTTACCATACTGACACCTAAAAAGTCCACGGTCATCTGTCTGCCAGCGTTCTTCGTCCCCTCAAAACCGCCCACTCCTGTCGGCCCATCCTCAGAAACCCCCAAGCTGCGTTTACGCGAATCGATCTCAGTCGTCTTCAGTTCGGTCGAGCTCTGGCTCATTCTCGTACCTTTTGCCGTCTACGTTGGCTTCTTCAATTCTGTGTCGTCCTTGCTCAACCAGATGATGAAGCCTTACGGTTTCTCTGATGACGAGGCAGGTATTGCTGGGGCCGTTTTGATTGTCGTTGGTCTGGTGTTCGCGGCGATCATGTCACCCATACTTGACCGCACGCGTCGCTATCTCCTGGCTATCAAAGTGTTTGTCCCCATTATCGGCCTATCCTATCTCGTGTTCATCTGGATGCCGGAAACCAAAGAGATTGCAGGGCCGTATGTGGTACTGGGTGTGCTTGGCGCTGCCAGCTTTGCCTTGGTTCCGATTGCACTGGAGTACATGATTGAGCTCAGCCATCCACTCAGCCCTGAGGTCACCTCGACGACTGCGTGGGCTGGAGGTCAATTCTTGGGCGCTATATTTGTCATCGTAAGCAATGCGCTTGTTGACGAGAGTAGCGATGCCTCTCCACCCCGAAACATGAAGCGAGCACTAATCTTCTCGGCTGTTCTCGCTCTTGTTGTGATACCATTACCACTTTGCCTTGGACTATTTGGAAGACAAGACAAGGTCGTTCTACGACGAATACGATCTGACGAGCGCGATCGGAGCCAAATTACTACTTGACCTTTAGGGCACCGCCAGCGATTCTCAGGACAATGACGCCGCTCTAATAAAAAGGTTCTGTGACGACCCAGCTGGGTTGAGAGGAAAGACGGCGAGGCGCATGTCATGTTTGTTATTAATATTTATGGCAGCATGTCGCAAATATACCCATTTGGTGGTTTTCTTCATCCTAATCCCTCATGTCAAAGCTGCCCGCTCAAAAATCCAAACTCATTTTCCTGTGCGTAATGTTTATGATGACTGGTTCTCCTCTGCATCAAGGATCGCCTCCCATCGCACCCTCATATCCTCAACTTGTTTCCAGCACTCAGCTCCCAGCTCTTGAAACTTGATCAAGTTGTCCTCTGTCATGTTCTCAACACCTCCACCCCTACGTCCAACGGACTTTTTATAGATGCCAACAGTATTATCATTGGCCAGGGATTGGGGCGTTTCGACTTTGCCCTCCCAGCCGTAATCCTCGACTTCCGTCAATTTAATGCCGTCGCGACCCATTCTGTCTGTACAAGAGCCGAGCTTGACACGGTCAATACCAGCCTCGTCGAGAGCAGCTTGCTCCTGGAGCACAATGAAGGCCGCCGCCTTAGCACCAATATAGCCCTGCAGATTGTGCCACGGCGAGCCGAGGATCCGGCACAAGAACAGGACAGCATTGTAGGCCCACATGAAGAACCAGGGAACAGGGAAGAGGCCACTGAAAACTATGCCGCAGTGTGTCGTATACATCTTAGGCGGAATGAGTTTCTGCTTAGAGGCGGCGCCATTTGCACGGAAGAACGACTCCGCAATGGGCTGGACAGCGGGGTATTGGGTTGTCAAAGTAAGAACGTCGCAGAGGCGCTTCACAGACTCATATGGCTCTTCGGTATTGAGCGACTGGATGTCAGACGTGTCAAGGAACTTGCGCGTGGCTTCGACACTGCTTGCCCAGATAATGCGACCAGGAGGGGCGTTATCCTCGAGGCGGCGGCTAAGCAGCGGCAGCAGGTTATGAACGAAAAGGTAATGGCCAAAGAAGCAGGCGCAGAAAACCTCGCCGAGTAGAGGCTTAAGTGGCTGTACGGACAAACATGTTAGCTGTCGCCGCGGACAAAGGTTTACTAGAGGGGGGGCAAGTGTGATTCGTGTAAATCACTGCGCAAATGAAACACATACATATTTATACCGGGGCTTCTCGTTCAGTATGCTTGTTGGCTGAGACAACTTGATATTGTAGTAGGAAGGCCAGGTGAAGACCTGGACCAGGCCGGTCGTCAACATGGTCCAGATAGCCAATGGGTAGTTGACGCCGACCCAGTTGCCGTACGCGGCGTTTAGGTAAACGCTGTCGAGCTTCGGTATGCGCACATCTCGAAGGTACTCTCCCTCGAGGCCCTCCGGGTTGCTCAGAGTGCCGGTACACAGCTGGCGCGCAAGAGCCCGAACGTTGCGCAGGTCACAGAGGTCCAATTGCGGGCTCACGACGTGGACGCGCGCGACGGTATCCTGCCAGCGGTAGGCGGGTCCCGCGCGGGACTGTAGAGCCGTGGAGCTGCGGGCAGCGCTGGCGACGTGCTCGCGCAGGGTGCGGATCGTGTCGAGCGACTTCTGGACGGAGCGGGTGGTCGGGATGAGGATGAGGTGGGCCGTCAGGGAGCGGCTGGAGAGGAACTCGTCGATGATGCGCTGGCAGGCAGCGAGACCGACGCCGCTGTTACAATGGGAACGCAAGGATCAGCTTGTGCATTTCCAGGACGGATCAGGCACCCAGGCTGGATGCTCCCAAACAAGGACAGTTCTGCCAGTCGAGGAGATTAGGAGGGGCGGTCACTCATACCTATTCGCTCCTGTCACGAGCACGAACAATTGCTCGCTGGGCGAGACGGCTTCCCACGGCGCAGGTGCCATTGTGTATTGCCCGCGTATTCTCCAAGAAATATGCCTGCGCTGAGGGCAAGATGCGTCACAGTGCTTCGGCGGGAGCGCGGAAGATGGTAGGAGAGGAAAGGAGCAGGAGTGTTACAATGAGGGGCCTTCGTCTTTTGCAATTTTGGCAGCGGTGACGAGAGGCGTTGCAACACGCACATGCAATTTGCTCGGTTGGTCCCTGAGAACTTGTTCCAAGAGGGGAAAGTGCAGGGTCAGGGGTACCCGTAGCTTGCCGTAGGTACTCAGCGGGTCCCCCAAGGCGATACGAGCCTGCCCTAAACGGGAAATACTTCAAGTATCGGGGCAGTTATTCAACCAGATCAATTCATTGGAATCCAGAGGCTCAAATTACCCTATCTTTGAGAAGAATGCGCTACTATCTGCAAGACATAATTCACGTATTATCATTTTTTTTTTTTTCATGCTTGAAGTCACAAACGTATCGACAGAAGGAGCCTCTGGCTCAAAAGGGATATTCCAACTATATGGTCCAAAGAGCGCTAGACCAACTGCGCCGGGCCAGGGCCGATTCGCCTGATCCTCTACGGAACTATAAGAATACGATGAAAAGCACCGTATTCTTATTTGAATAGTCTTGCACTTCTTATCCTCTGCTACCAGGATTACTCTGCATTCATTATACCACAAGCATTGATTATTCAAAGTAGCATTTTGACTGTTTTTTTTTACTAGTAACGACATGTAGAAGAGTACCCTGTAAAGTAAACCATCTACGTAGAAATGCTTCGCTTATCTTCCGTCGCCCTTCATGCAACAGCCCCCTTACCACGTATACACCTTTCGCTGTTGTTCTCCATGCTCAAAGATTCCAGAGTACTTCATTCTAAATCTGATCCATTTTTTTAGTAGATTCCTTTCTACCTTGGATTAACGGGCTCCTTCCTCTACTCCCTTGCCTTGCTCAGGCCCTCGCGAACGGCAGCAAGAATGAGGTCCTTTGCAACCTCAACACCGTCGAGGCTTCCGATGATCTCAATGGCTTCATCCTTCGCCTGGTCTCGGGGGACTTGAATCTTGCAGTTGCTCTGCTTACGGATGGAGTTCACCTTGGAGCCGTTAGGACCAATGACATATCGGTATGTCTTGGGGTCTGGCAAGATAAGGTAACCCGTAGCGTCATTCTTCTGGGCCTGCTCCAGTGCCTTCTGGATTGCCTCTCGAGCCCGACCAACGTTCTCAGGAGCACCCTTCAGGACCCAGGCAATGTCGCCATCCTCGCTAGACCCGATCTTGACAACCTTCCATGAGTGGGCATCAGCCGTGGAGTCCGCATCATCGGTGATCAGAGGCAAGGCACCACCGTCTGCACGAGCAGATGTCTCGGGCTTAGCAGGGATAGCCTGTCCGGCGTGGTCCACTGTGACTTGGTGGTTGTTGCGAAGCTGGCGGAAGAACTGCCCGTTGTTTGAGATGGCATGGTGGAGACTGCGCGGCACCTGCACCGTCTCACCCTGCTGCTGCTTGATGAGTCCATCGATATGCTCCTTCGCCTTGGCGATGTTCTCTGGTCGTCCTACAATCTTCACGCCAGTCTTTCCGTCGCCCTGGCGAGGCACGTCGATGGACACAGTGAACTTAGACTCCAGTTGCCGCTTCGTCTCGCCACCACGGCCAATGAGGGCGCGATGCTGGTCGATAGGCACATCCACGACCTCAGTCACCTGAGAGTCGCGCTCCGCCACAATCTCCTGAATGCGCTGGATAATCTTCTGAACAACGTCGGAGCGACCCTCCACCTTGATGCTGTTGCCGTCCGCGTCCTGCTTGGGGAACTGGATAGTGCGAGCAAGCTCCCGTCGGTCATCGGAGCCACCAGCTCCGACCACAATCTCCCGCAGAGTAGAACCTGGAAAATATTAGTCAGAAAGTACAACATACGCAACGTATTCGCTATTGGGGTACTCACCACCAGATCCAATGAGAGCCTTGTGATATTTCTTGTCAACCTCAATGGTCTCAACAACGGTGTCATCGAAAACCGCACGCTTGCCTTCCAGAATCTTCTTGGCAGCGGCGACTTGAGCAGCTGTGCCCTTCAGCTGGATTTCAACAATGGGAGTATCACGGTCAGCCGGTACATCGATTCGTGCTCCGGTGGTCTGTCGCAGCTCATCAAGTGCGGCACCTCCCTGCCCAATCAATGAGCCGACCTGCTTCTGCTGCACCGATACGGTGGCAGTTGCAGAATGCTCCTCAAGATATTTGTGAAGCGAGAAGATCTCATCGCGGGCCTCGTCGGCACCCTTCTTAGGACCACGAATGATGACCTCGTCAGGAGCCTGCTGACGACGCGGCTTGCCTGCATCGCTGGCAGCATCGGCATCGTCCGAGGCGTTCTTGTTAGTACGAGGGAAGAAGATGAGAACCTTGTATCGCGTCTGCAGTCTGTTGATTTGGCCACCCTGTGCGCCAATCAACTCCCTATGGTACTTGGGGTCAATCTTCAGGACGTGGGTCGTCTCGTCCGCCAGTCCACGACCAAGGCTCTGGATGTAAGACCGCGCAGCTTCAGCCTTTGCCTTGGGACCCTTCAACTCGACTGTTCCATCCTGGACCTGGATCTCAACGTCGAACCGATCTCTGAGCTCCTTGATCTTGCTACCGCCCTTGCCGATCAAGTGGTTGGCGAATTTTTGTGGGAAGTCAAAAGTCAAGGTGAAGCCTCGTTCCTTGTCGTCTTCCTTTTCTTGTTCAACAAAGGCCTTGGCCTTGGCCGCCAGCGACTCTACCGCCGACTTAGGACCGCGGAGAGTGATGTTCGTGCCAACCTTTGTGACGCGGATAGGGATTTGGTCGGAGCTACGGTTTTCCTGCTCCTTCTTGATGAAACGTCGAAGTCTCTCGTGGAACTTTTGAGGCACTTCAAGAGTAGCACTGTCAAGAGCCTCCTGCTTGTTAATCAGGTCCAGGATGTGTCTCTGGGCATCCTCAAGACCTTGCTTGAATGCCTTGGCCTCTGCATCTGAAGGCTTGTTGCGGGGCAACTGGTAGTTAGTGTCGGCCGAGCCAGGTCCTTCAAATACGAGCAGAACAGGGACATTGCCTTCCGAGGCCTCAGGCACGACGACGTGGACTCCGTAATCCTGCTTGACTCTTGGCAGAATGTCATTTCGGAGGTGCTGATGGAAGAAAGGGTCCACGTTGACGGTCTGGACGCGAGAAGGTGGGTGACCGTTGATAATACCGGTAATCTCAGATTGGGCTCTGATAGCGTTCTTTCCCTCACGAGAGTAGAGTTCCCACGGCAGAGCACCATCCTGGGAGAATGGTGTGTTAATGTGGGTGTTGTAAAGCTTCTCCAAGCGCTCAATCTCATTACGCTGGCGCAAGTAACGGGTGATGTAAGCAGCGTGAGTGGCGGCACCACCGGGAGCGTTGCGGTGGAATCGACCAATATCAATGTTGGACATTTGCATACCCATGGCCAGGTCCATAGCACGTTCAAGACCCGCCTGTACCCGATCAGCAGGTCCAACGACAGTGACCAGGTCATCCTCTTCATCTGAGGGCAACAGAATGGCACATCCCGTTTCATTAAAGAAATCCTCCAGGGGAACACCTCGATCACCAATAATGAACTGGTGTCGACCTCGTTGAATGGAGAGTTGCTCCAGCTCGAGTTGCTTGTGCAGCTCGGCTGCTACGCGCTCAATCTCAGCGCGGGCTCTCTGGACTGCGGCTCTGTCACCGGCAAGCTGGATATGCTCTTCATCAGCGCCAGGTGCCTGGAACAGGGGCCTTTGTCCAGGGGCAGGAGCTGCCGGTACAGCGCTAGATGAGTATGCCCGGTGAGAGGGTACTCGAACCTGAACGCCGTTGTTCTCTTCCAAAGCCTGCGCCAGAGAGTTTCCAGGCCCAGCAATGAAGGGATAGAACGCGGCAGGAATGCCACGGACCTTGGTCTGAACATTAGCAGACCGCTCACCAGCGATCTTCAGGATCTCGTTCTGAGCGGAAGCAGCGGAAAGCGCATTTCCTTCCACCACAACATCGATGGTAGCGTCATCGTCATCATCAACAGCCTGGTTCTCGTCAACCTTGGGCAGCTGAATCTTGGCGCCGGTCTTCTCCTGAATGTTCTTGATCGTGGAACCGCCCTTGCCAATGATGTGCGCACGTGCAGACTGAGGGATAGGAACCTTAATGGATGTCTAGAAATTATTAGCATGGGAAGACGTGCCTAGCATGAGACGGACTCACTCGGATGCCGATCTGCTGCACCAGGTCCTTCAGGGCCTGCTGGGCAACGTCCTGAGGGCCGGTGGCATCGAACTTGTAACGACCGTTGGAAGAGGTAGACATGCTGATATTGGCGCGAGACCTACGGTTAAGGTCCTTGATAATGTCTGGGATGGGTCGCTTGAGTTGGTTTCGAGGCATGATGTATTGCGGCTCGATGGTTACAGACTCCACGTTACGGCCAGGGATGAACATGGACGGGACGGATCGCTGGGAAGGCGTTGCAGCACCAGAGGCCGGAGTTGATGCACCAGAGAGTCCGTCGGCGGGAGTTCCATTAGACTTGCCATTGGCGCTGTTCTTAGCACCCCAAATAGGTGCCACACTGGCACTCTTGCCCTTGGAAGCGCCAAGCTCCGGGAACAGTTCATGAGATTGTGTATCAAGTGTGCTTCGCGAGGCAGATAACTCCTTCTGCTTGCCAGCAGCCTTGGCGCTAACGGGAGCGGCCCATGAGCCTGAGGCGTCAGAGGCCGACTTTGAAGGCAAGTCCTCATCCGGGGCATCCTCGACGGTTACGTGGTGAGGTACCTCGGCATGCTTCTGCAGCAATTGTTGGGCTGCAGACAATCCACTGCCGGTGGTGGAATCGAGAGTGGTGTTGGGGTTTCCGGAAGCCATGGCAATGGAGGGGGGCGGATGAACGATTATAGTAGTTCGGTAGCGAGGAAGAATATCGGTGATTGTACGTTATGTACTCTGGGCGGTCGAAGTTGTTAGCCATTGAGCGAGCAAGATGGAATATCAGGCGGGTTGATGGAGCCTTGGCGTAGGTAGCGCATTGTCACTCACAATGGTTGTGGAACTGCAGTGCAGGGCGGTGTCTTCCGTCAAGAAAGATGGAAGGCAAAGGCTCAATGTTCAGACAAGTTGGCAAATTCGATTGAGGATTGAGGGGCTGTGCTGTCTAGTACATTGCGCACAAAGACAACAGCAGAATACGATGACCGGTGACCAGAAGGGAAGAACCAGAAGAAGCTGCCGTGACCAGGAGAATTGGGGAGGGTGGTGGCGTGGGGAAGATGATGAAGATGCAGCGTGAGGGACCAAGATGAGGGTGATGTGGAAGTTCGTCCAGCTTCTCCAGGAAGCTTCTGGCCATCGTTTTTCCTTACCGGCAGGGATTCCATGGCGCATCGGAGCCACTTTGAAGCGGAACCCCCGCCAGAGTTACACGAAGCTTGGACCAACGTCCGCTGAGGTAAAATTGTCCATAGTACGTACCACTAACGGCCTTCTGGAAAGTCGGCTCGTCACGAGACTAGCCACGTGCTTCAAAACTTGCACTGACCTACCCTACGCCTCTTGTTCATATCGGTAATTGCAGCAGAGCAATGAATCCAAATGCTGATTGTTCCAAATTCTGCATTAAGAACACTGATATTTCTCAAGGAAGTCAAGGCTAACTTGCCCCTTTGCAATGTTTCTCCCTCCATGTTATGATCCTTCTATCGATTGTCAGTCGATATCACCACAAGAATGGCGAGGAGACGAGATGAATGTTCGAAATTTGGCAAAATGATGCGAGCGAGGGCTTTGCGATGCCCAATACATCAATTCGTATCATTCTCGCAATGATACATCCGTACAAATGGACTTGACAACAGGCTCAATTGCGACAATGGACGCGAAAACTTACCTACTGGCTGGACGAAGCGACTTGAGACAAGCATTCAGCAACGGCCACGGTACTACAGAATATGGCGCCCGTGAACAAGAAGCACCACAGGGATCTACTTCTATCATATACCAACACTAGGGAGTAGTTCATTGCCCAAGATTTCTTCTCACCACCTGGGCGATTATCTTCTCAGTCACACTACCCACTCAAATTGATGCCTGTGTTTGTTATGGGCTTCAACCAACTTCCAAAGGCACACCTTACACTTGTCCATATTCGCACAGGTGGAAGGTGTGGGAGATGGAATATGTCCAAGACCCCGAGCCTGAGACTGGAAGATGTCGCCTCATTAGGATCAGCCCTGCTCTGTTTAACGGTCGACGAGCCTAGACGTTAGAAGGAGGGGAAAAAAAGACAAGGGGGAAAAAGAGTAGATGTCGTCTGCGTTATGATGTTTACGAGCGTCACGCAATCTCCCGAACGAACAGGGGTAAGCCACCACACTCATCTTAACCTCAGGTGCATGCCTTTTGTCGCTTGCTCCTACTGTCAGCCTCCAAACATGCGAGCAACGCCAATAATTCTTGGTATTGATCCCCAGCCCTGCCTTGCCCGGCGCCGGCAGATCTTTGTCGTTACGATGCAGGCATATGGAGCCGCGGGGGATTGAGCAGATGCAGAGTCAGCGGTGAATAACGTGACCACAGAAGCAATATTCCAGGGGACGAATCCAACTGCTATCTTAACGACGACGAATTAAGCAAACAGGTTTTGACTTTGGCGGCTTCTGAATGACCTCACTTTTTCGTGCTGCTAGCCAGGATTAGTTACGCCAACGGCTCCTCACAGGAGCGTTCCTGGAAAGAATACGATCCACCGGGACAGAGATGTTGTCTCCCTCAAGTATAAAGTTCTTGTCACGTAAATAGAGTTTCTCTAAAACCCCCCCAAAAATACGACGCGAATGCTACTACCGGTATATGATGGCTAGCTTCAGTTCAAGTCGTGTCGGTGCGCATTGGTTCTTCATGGTGCGTCAGCCAAGCCAACACCTGGATATCAGGGAAAGGGTACAGCCTGCCGGTTGATCAGTGGGCTGGCATTTGAAATACCGGCAACATCAACGAGTAGCTCAAGCTCGCACAACACAATGGGCCGCAGTGTCCCTCGGACAGGGGTCCATAGTGGACGCCAAACTCCACCAAATTTGCTACACCCAGTAGGGTGGCCAAGGTGTAGCACTGGTACCGCTCTTTACGAACCGCAAGGTTAGCTGCCCTTGCTGGTAAACAAAGGACCCCAAATATATGCTTTTTATAAATGGAAACCGGGGCATGACGCGTGTCACCAATGTAAAATTAATGCCTCCTTTGTTCCTTATTGCCGAGGAGTCTCGCGTTAGATCATACCGGATGGACGATTAAAATTTTGACTCGACAGGCAGTAGACATTTGATGTAACTGTGATATGAGCTACAGGTGGGAGGTAATTAGGTAGGTGGGTGGGCTGGCCGTGAAATTGGCCCTGGCTCCGTACATGGCGGCCCGTCTCTAAACATATTTTGTTTCGTCGTCTGTTCTAAATTGAAGCTCTGAAACCCGTAGCAACATTAAGGGTAGGCGCGTACGGCATTTTCCCACCGAAGCCAGCCCAAGTGCGAATTTCACATTTCAAACATTGCCCATGTTCAAGATGGGTGCCACAGAGCTTCTCGAAGCGTGGGGCAGCATTTATGAAGTGCTCAGATTAGTGTGACCACGCGGAAATTGCTACTGTGCCTCAAACAGTGAATCCCTTGCGGTAGGATGCATCCCGGAAGTGTTGCGTAAATACATATTTATTGTACAAGTAGTTTTACAAAAACTTATCTGCCTACCTCACCTACCTGACCTTGTCCCATATCTTGGATTTTCCAATTAGACTGCAGTTAGCTGGCGTGTTAGAAGATGTTGTATCCCAGCCTCTACAGCAGGCAGCTCCGTCCCCTTTTTGGTACCGAATGTATCTACTTAGTAGATACCTACCTTACTGCAACAGATACAGCCTGAGATAAGTTAAGGAGACACCCATGATTACACCTGGTAGCGCCTCGTCCGTAATTGTACGAGGCAGAGAAGCATACCTCTCTAGCATGGGAAAGGAGTAAAATCTAGATATCTTAACCACTTCGTCATTGCCTCAATCATCGTCAAACAACAAAAGAGCAATAAGGTATGGCCCCAAGCAAAACAAGGAAGCCACTACAGTGTGAAGTGGCGCGGCTACCTCCACCTCGGGTACCTGTACTTTCCTTGTGGCCTGAGACGTGCCGCTTCCGAGAGACCCATACCTAAGCCAGCTAGAAGTAGACAGTGCCAATTTAACGTCCAGGGAGAAGTCCAGCAAAAATCCAGGTACCTGCAACAGGGACTTACGCGAAAACCAAACAGCCCACCATCACGGTTCCTTCACCCGACACGTTCACAGTACAGAATAGCTCCTGGTTACATCCCTTTGATTGCGACCGTCTCGAAAATACACACCTTGTTCGTCTGTGTTATGGTTATTGCACCACAATCGGAACATGGACGTTGCCGCTACCGCTGTTCTTGTGCTTTTCAGAGATTGACCGCCTGGCTCAAGCTCCGTTTGCGAAACCACCACGATCCTGACAGGGCCCCCTCTCCATCCACCACTTACGGTTACCCGCCAGCTCCGATCACCCAGATAGTTGGTTACTCGACGGATCCCGCTGCTCCACAGCTGCATTGTTGGCCGAAGACACTACCTTACCTTGGCATCCACTCACCCCATCCATACTTACCTGAGTCGACCTACCTTCTCTGCCTTCCCACTCCATCATACTCGTCCCTCCCGGTTTAGTCTTGGTCTGCCCCCCCCCCCATAACCTGGGCAGCGACACGAAAACAAGCCAGCTCCGGTAGGAGAGTGAAAAGAAACATACTTACACTGGCCAGCCCAGCGACCAGTAAGTCCTGTCAACTTTCTTCCTTCTCGGTCCTTTTTCCTGGCTTACCTTCGCCTTACTTTCATACTCCAATGCCCCTCGTCTGTCCGACCTTAAGTGAGGTACATACCTACGCACAATCAAGAGTCATATCGCTCTGATGCCCCCCATACCTTGCTGGCCTTGCTCATCATCGACCCGACCTTGCTTTACCAGCCTTCCGCTTCGATTTTCCCCATCTTATTGCCATATCTTAGACCAGCCGGTAGCCTATCCGCTATAACCATCTATTCAAGAGCCTAAGTCAGGTAGCTCAAGCTAAACACCCGCCTGGACCCGTGGCTTGGTCCTTTCCAAGCAAGAAGGACCCCAAAAGCCCGCCTTTAGTTTTTTCCCCTCTCTTTGTCCGCCCTCCGGTCCATGCCCCCTTCTGAGCCTTCTCTAGGCTAGGGTCTACAGTATCATGGACAGCCAAGTTAACACTCTCAACGGCAACTCTCAGCGTCGCAGACTCACCAAGAAGCCACCGTCGCATCACCACGCTCGATCCTCGTCCGGCGTCGATGCTGGCCCAGACGCCCGCTCCATACAGAGCAAGCGTAGCTCCCAGAGCTTGAGGCGGGCCCCAAGCGCTCCCCACGCTCGCTCGACTCATTCAAACCCGTCTAACGCCTCATCGCCGAGGCATCCTCCCACCACCCAGCGGCCCGATCAATCACCCATTAGCCCACAGAGCGAGTTTCCTGTCTCCCACAACTTCGCGTATCCCCTGCCTCAGCGAGCCAACCCTCCCAACGGCGTTGCGAAACCTTCACCTACCCCGGTTGCCCAGGCTTCATCTGAGGATCTTATCGGCGCACCATTCGACGGTGCGGCCATCCTCAACCGCATCGAAGCCACAAACTCGACTGCGCCTTCGCAAACCGCTCCGCGAGGAAACGTCCCTCCACTCGTCAAAGCCGGCACCGAGCCCCGCATTGCTCCCCCCAGGCTACGAACTTCTATTAGCTTTAGCAACATGGACTCTTCAATAGCAGACCGGATCCAGGGCGGACGACAGGCTTCGGATGGTGGTCCAGCCAGCGCGAAGCGCTTCTCGGATGAGGGCAAGGACGGCAGGACTGGTGTGCTGCGCAAGAAGTCTGGCTTCTCCGGCTTTATGAACAGCTTGGTGGGGTCACCTAAGAAGCCTGTTATCTCCGCGCCCGAAAATCCTGTCTGGGTAACACACGTGGGATATGACAGTGCGACAGGCCAGTTCACTGTCAGTTTTGCCTTTCTCTAACTCGCTACACCTACAATGCTTGACTTCTGCTGACTCCTTTCTTATAGGGCCTTCCTAAGGAATGGCAGCGCTTGATCAACGAGAGCGGCATCTCGGAGAAGGAAAGGCGAGAGAACCCCCAGACCATGGTTGATATACTGCAGTTCTACAAAGAAACTACGGAGCGGCCTCCCGAATATCAAATGCTCGAGAAGTTCCATCAAGCTGGCACTCCGGATCCACAAGGAGGTTACGTTACCCCAGTATCTAATCCTACGTCTCCGGGCATGTACCCGACGAGCTATATGGGTATGTCATCGATCACCAGTCCACCTCCGAGCCCTAGGTTTCCAACTGTGAATCATGAAGGAAGTTTTGAGAATCCCCGAGCACCCCCCCCCGTACCGGCCACGAAGAGCCATACCGGCCCCGCGAAGGACCTATTGCCTAGCCGCCCGGCACCGAAGCCTCCAGTTAGCATGAATAATCGGCCCATTCACCAGAACGCCTATTCTACAAAAGACTCAGGCATTGGCATATCCCAACCGAGCGATGATCAGCATATTACGAGCCCTGGTCTCCCCAAAGAGGGTAACGCCATGCTCCCTGAGGAACACCGGTCGAGATCGAACTCCCGCGTTGCCGGACCTCCACCATACGATACTCCTAATACTCAAGCAACTAGCCAGGCCGCCCAAGCTGCAGCTTATCAACAACAACTGATGCAACAGCAACAGGAGCAGGCATTGGCTCAAGCGCAGGCGGCAATGTCCGGCCAGTTGGGTCGTGCTCCTAGTAAAAGACAACCGCCCCATCAGCCAGCACACCCTCCGGTACACCAGCCTCACGGGTACGGGCGCCCAGCCGATGTGAATGGAGCCTCTGCCGTTCCACGCCAACAACCCGGACCGGCGGCACCTGGAGCTCAGCCTGGAGCCCGGCCGCGTCACAGAACTCGCCCAAGCAATGGCATCGATGTGGTTGCAGCACTTAAGCGCATCTGTAGTGATGGCGACCCTCGAGAGATTTTCCGCAATTTCAACAAAATCGGACAGGGAGCCTCTGGCGGTGTTTACACTGGCAACGAGAGGGGCACCAATAGACTGGTGGCTATCAAGCAGATGAACTTGGAACAACAGCCCAAAAAGGACCTAATCATTAACGAGATCTTGGTCATGAAGGACAGCTCGCATCCGAACATTGTCAACTTTATCGACAGCTATCTCTGTGGGGGAGAGCTCTGGGTCGTAATGGAGTATATGGAAGGTGGCAGCCTTACGGACGTTGTCACCTTCAACATCATGACCGAGGGCCAGATTGCGTCTGTGTGCCGAGAGACCTTGAAAGGATTGCAGCACCTTCACTCCAAGGGTGTTATTCACCGAGATATCAAGTCCGACAACATTCTTTTATCCAACGAAGGCAACATCAAGCTTAGTAAGTTTTCTTGTGAACGGTTACTAGACGTTGAGACTCGAGCTTACATTCCCTAGCTGACTTCGGCTTCTGCGCAACCATTAACGAGGCCCAAAATAAGCGCACCACAATGGTGGGCACGCCATATTGGATGGCGCCGGAAGTTGTTACCCGCAAAGAGTACGGCCGTAAAGTTGACATCTGGTCTCTCGGCATCATGGCTATCGAAATGATCGAGGGAGAACCCCCCTACCTTACCGAGTCGCCGCTTCGAGCACTGTGGCTGATTGCCACGAATGGCACACCCACGATCAAGAACGAAGAAGACCTTTCCCCGGTTTTCAAGGACTTTTTGTACTTTGCCTTAAAGGTGGACCCGGAAAAGCGTGCCAGCGCGCACGACTTACTCAGGGTAAGACAACAGAACCCCGCCATGTCTTGACATCAGTACTGATTCATTCTGCAGCACGATTTTATGAAACTATGTGTTGACTTGGGACAACTTTCACCACTTGTCCGAGCTGCTCGGGAACAAAGAGCTCAGGAGAAGGCCCGCAAGGCCTAGTGGGCCATTTTGGTTCATATCGTCACTTTTGGAGGATTCTGATACCCAATTGCGCACTGATGCGTTCAACATACCTAGTTGGGCTCTGTATTTGCTAGCCTTGTTCATTTGTCGCGGGAATGAGGAACGAATCAATGGTCGTTTTCGAAAGGGTTAACGAAGGTTCTGGACCAACGCGGTTCAGCATCATTTGTGCCGTGGCTTATTACCACCTTGAAATGATGACTTGGATGTCAGTTGATGCATAATTGCAACTGATCTACCGATGGTTGGTTTGCAATTCAACCAGGCACTCTCAACTTCGCATTTTATATACTCCGTGTGGCAAAACATTCAGACACACGTTGTCAGTATTGCCGTCTTCCGCGACAAACTACCTTACAACGCACGGTCGGAACGGCAGTACTCGGATTCATGAGCTTCGAAACTAAATTCATTCATATTGGGATTCATCGTTCACATGCTCTGCGTACTCGAGTTGAAGAGCAACAAGTCGAGCCTTTGTGGTCCTATGATCTACACGTTTTACTCAAGTATCTCCACGGCGTCATCTTAGGGGACGCCATCTACTTCGCAGCGGCCTTTAAATATGTTGGGTATTTCTATCACTAACTGAACATATCGGCGCGAGTGGAGTCACTTCTAGACAAAGAGCAAAAGATCGTAGTCCAGAAAGGACAAGTTGCTGTTCAAGGGCCACCAGTTTTGTTTTCAGGACAATAGCTTCTATGCTTCCATACTGTACTTGTACCCGGGTGAAGACAAAAGCGAAGGTTGAAGTCAGGTTACGGTTATCATAACAGCATTCTTGTTATGCGATTGGGCTCCATAGTAAGGAGCGGACGGCTGTCTACAAGATACCCGGATGGCCGTCATGTCTTGTTTCAGTAGTATATATACGGAAGAACGGGAAAGCCACCTGAATCGTGGTCTTGTATATATCGCAGCAAACTTGGCTCTATTTCCCCCCCCCTTTCCTGTTCTAAACGCCTTGGTCGAGAGGCTGATTGATGTCTTGAGACTCTAAAGATTATGCTCTCTCCCTGGATCTACCCTTTATGCCACAAATCATAACAAAGAGGGGCTTGATGTAACGTCCCCTAACATATGTACATCGCCCTTTCTTGAAATTAGATACTTTTTTATTGAAACCTGTCCTGGTTTTTCAAAGAATTTCTCTGCGTTACACCAGATTGAGCCTGTTGAGCTTGGGCCTCGCTAGGTCTGATATTTGCAATACTGCGAAATCTCGAGGGAAAAGAATGAGAGCAACCCCCCATCGGATGCAAAGTAAGAAACCGAATACACAATAGCAAACGTCACGAGAAAAGTGTAGGTTGAACTCTTTGAGACCTGAAACTCTTAATACTAATCGGGTGTTGGGATTCGATATCGATGCACTCTTCATCTTTATGTGTGTAGTCTGGAAGTTGATCACACGACAAATGGAACATCGAAATTTGGTCAATGACCAAAGTTGGTCAATTATTATATTAGCCTCAACTCGTCTATCTATCGAAAAAGAGGCAACCACAGTTGGTGTGTTCTATACAGCTGTCGAAGCTGTCTATACTGCGTCTCTATGACCCCTGTACCAGCCGCAAATGTTGGACTTTTTTTTACACAAAACTGGTGTGATCCTGAACTCCGAACTGAACTTTGAAAAATAGAGAAAACGAATTGGCCATTAAGCCACGAACCAACCAGTGCTGGTATCTGTATCATTCCCACGTCGATCGCTTTTTAATCCTCGAATATACTGAAAGTGTAGTTGATTGAAGCCGGCGGCCCAGGCGCTGGAATCACTGCGACCACGTAACGTAATGCTTAGTAGCAAGAGTAGCCACCGTCGATAATGACGTTGGAACCAGTCATGAAGCTTGAAGCATCAGAAGCGAGGAAGACGCAGAGGCCGTTGAGGTCTTCAACAGCGCCCAGACGATTCTGAGGAGTGAGCGACTTCCAGATCTTCTTCTGAGCCTCAAGAGCAGGGACGCGGTTCAAAGCGGTGTCCATGTAGCCTGGGGAGATGCAGTTGACGCGAATGTTGTACTTGGCCCATTCAGCGGCGATTGACTTGCCGAACTGGATGACACCGGCCTTGGAAGCATTGTAGCAGCTCTGCTCCTGAGGGTAGTTGACAATGCTACCAGACATGGAAGCGACGAGAACGATGCTACCAGGCTTGCCGGCAGTCATCATGGCACGACCAACGGCCTGGGACATGAGGAAGGTACCGGTGAGGTTGATGTCGATGAGACGACGGAACATGGCGGGATCGTAGGTCTCAGCCTTGATGTTGGAGTCGGCAATACCGGCCGAGTTCACAAGAACATCAGGAGCGCCGTACATCTCAACAACGGAGTCGACAGCGGCATTGATGGCAGCGCCGTCACGAACGTCAACCTTGAAGAAGGAAACGGGAAGACCAGACTTCTCGTGCAGCTCGGCAGCAGCCTGGTCGCCCAGCTCTTGGTTGGCATCAAAGATGATGACAGCCTTGGCACCAGCCTCAGCACAAGCACGAGCCATGTGGTTACCTAAACCACGGGCACCGCCAGTGATGATGATGGTCTTGCCGAAGACGCTCATGTTCTTCAGGGTGGTGGGTAGTGTCTCGTAGACCTTCTTGGTCAGGGGCTGGACGACATCGTTCTCGACGGGAGGAACTGGGCTGTCGAAGGGAACCTGAGCAGCGCCTTCAGGGACAGGGACAGTCTGCTTCTCTCCTTGGCCATGGCCATAGACAGTGACGGGGACTTCCTTCTCGCGGACAACACTCTTCTTGTGGGCGGTGTCAGACACGCAGGCAGCCCGAGTGGCAGAGAAGAGGCGTGTGGTGGTTTGGGGGGCGGCGATGCGAGGGGCGGCGACGCGGGTGAGCCGCAGAGCGTTGCGAGCGGCGAAAGACATTGTGATGTTGAGGTGGAAGAGAAGAGAGGGGGGGGGAATGGCAGAGTGTATGGATGACACTGCTCAGAAGCTCGACTACAGTCGGTCTGGTGGTGAGTGAGAGATGGGAGGTGCGAAAGGCAAAGGGGTAGAGAGCCTTGGGCAAGAGCGAACGTGTGCCTGGAGTGATGAAGGAGGAAATAGATACCAGAGAACCGGAAGTTTGCGAGAATGCTACTCGCTGATATATATGATGGCAGAAGGGGGGGATGTGGGGCCCTGACGGTCAGGATCAGATCAGCATAGCACGTACAGCTGGCAAGGTGAAATGGTCCTGGTCAGAGAGCATGGCCTGCGAAGTCTGGCTTGCCTGGGTCAGAGGCGAGGATGCGCGTGGGAACGGGTGGAACCAGCTGCACGGCCTAGAGGCCCTAGTGCGGCGGGATGTCCGGCGGCGAAGCAAAGCTTTTTTTTCTTCCTCTCCAGGAATCAGTTGAGGTTTGCAAGGGCCTGGAAAGCGTCCAACCCCTGGTCTGGCTGGAGGTGGTCCGTGTTCGGTCCTCGACTCAACCCTTGCTATGCCGACCCCTGCAAGGGGGTGTGGGGGTACCGCAACGGTGGTTGGCTTGGGGCTTTGCAAGCAACCGGGGGTTCGGGATCTTCTCGAAGACAGTTTCGCGCAGAAGTCGAATGGATACTGTAACCAGGCGGATCTTGGCCGACACAATGATGCCGATCATGCCCATGCAGAGCTGCTCCGGGCTGGGACACAAACAGCCGGAGGCTGCTGAACCAACATCAATTTCTCCACGACTCTGGTATGCTTGGAAAACAGGATACGGAAGGGGCACTGCGATTGCAGCAAGACGAGTCAGTCTTCCGCCTTGATCAAGCCTGGCTACCATGTAGGCAATTGGTAAAGTTTGTCTAGCATCTTGGCAGTTGAGACAGTGCCCAGACATTGAAACAATGGAATCAAAACGCATCGATGACTCGTAACGCTAGGTCCGAGGCAAGCAGAGTCGTAATCAGCATAGCTATTCATGGATTCGAGCAAAAGCATAATGGGGGGAGGCGTGCGATTTCGGGGATTTGATTTTGGAGCCAGACGTGGGGTGGCAAGACAATTTGACTGCAGGCCAGATCTCGCCTAACCAAGGTACCACCCCTAACAAAGTACGGTAAGGTAATCAACACTAACGATGGAGAGAAATTGTGGGCGCATGAGAACGGGAGCTAGAACAGGACTGAATTTTAACGGGGCATGCTGGGAGAGCGATACGACATCCCCAGAGACTGCTTGATGCTCTCGAATTGATTTTGGTAATGGATCGCAAGGGACAAGACAAATGGCTCAGATGACAAGACGAGGTCGGCCGCTGCCTCTTGCGCAGAGGGGAATCCATGCTGAGAACCAGTAGGTTGCCGGAGCCTAGACTGGCATCCAAACGCAGGAACGCAGCCTGTCTCGGGCACAGAGAACGGAAAAGGGCAAACCAGAGGATGGGAGGGTGGGGGGAAATGTCTATTCCGGGAGCTAGGTGACCAAAAGGTGGGCAAACAGAGGGGGGTGGAGAGAGAGGAAAAGAAGGAGAAGAAGAAAAATGAGAGAGAAAGTGATGAATTGTCTGACAGGTCACATACACACACTCGGGCAGCGAGGGTGGGGGGCAGCAGCACATCACGTTGCATATTCTTGCAGAAGTTCTGCAGGGCGACCTTGGAACGTCTTTCAACTTTGGCAAGTACGCAGAGAAGCCGGACAGGTTCGTGGGCAAGCCCACGGAGATGGGGTGTAGCCGATGTCGAAGTGAACAAGTGGTCGGTACGCGGAGATGAGGCCGTGCTTGAAACAACATGCGTGAGATGAGATGATGTCGCTTAACTTAGTCGAGTTCCGGGGAAGATGCCAGACGCCCGGGCGTTGCAGTTGCAACCAGGGATGGCCGACATGGTAACGAGGTCACAAGACGCGGCTCAATTTCTCTCTGCGGTTGGCTGGCCTTGCTGTTGTGTAAGGTACAGTACAGGACCAGATCCGGGAATACTGAGACAGCATATTCCTAGCAAGGTGCACTTCACGCGAGGGAACAAAGGCGAAAAGAGGGACTTGGTAACTTACTGGACGTCGGGCTGAGCAGGGACAGTTGCTGTTCTCGAAGGGGGGGGGGGGGGTCGGGGACGCTATGACAGTTAAAATAAGGTCCGTTGCCGTGCCTATGTTTTATAAGTTAGTGTCGAATAACGTGAGGTACCGTACAGTACTGTAAAGTAAGGTAAAGTAAGGCAGTAAAGGAACTGGAAGCCCTCCACGCCTTTCATACTTGCGCCTCCTGTCGCCTGATCATTGACTCTGGAAGGAGGACCCTGAAGTTTGCTTTTCTCTGCCGCCTTCCCCCCCTTTCCCCCTCTCAGCCCTAATTGACCTTCTGCCCACCAGCTCAGGAATTGCATCTTCCCATGAACCTGCCTACCTCGGGTGAGGTAGTGAACTGATACATGAAAGCATTCTACTTCGGGGACTTCTGCCGACACGGAACAACCCTGAGGTATCGCCGCCTGTCATCAAACGGCGTCATATCAGACCAAGCAGTTCGTTTTGCCACGAGGCTCTTCCTTATGATTGAATGACCAGCCACCACGTCAAAGCATCCTTTCAAAACATTAGCTCCAAAGCACTATCGTCACTGCTCCCACTAGTGTGCGGTACAGTACTCATTGGGGCGGCGTGGACCACTTACGGTGCGACCCTACGAGCATGCGTATGCAGCTACCCGGTGTAGAGATGTTGACCGAATGGTCACGAGAGATGGCCTTGCAACACGGCGACTATTATCCTTTTGCAGATACCAAGCAGATTCGTGGCTTTCCAATCACAGTATTCACACAATGCGCCGCGACTCATTACTGTCAAGCGCTCGGCCGGGTTGGTTCTCCGATGCGGAAGGTCTCACGGCGTGGCGGCGCCCCTTTTTGTTCATTTTTCTTCAAAGAGGCTTGAGACACAACCGATCAGAGACAGAGTATCAGTTTAATTTGAACACAAAGAGGGACCGGGAATGCAAGCCGGGGTTCAGACCATTCCCTGGTTACCAGTGAGAAGAAAACGTGGGGAGCCTGGAGAGTTACCCTGACCTGGCTCGCCTCGTATTGTGGCTTTTTGTCAACCCCTACACTTTGTCGTTGCTAATTTTCTTTCCACGTTCCCTGTCTCACCGAACTCTCCTCCTAATCTCACACTCGATCATGTGGGCATGCTGAATTTTTCCCCCACCGATTCCACATTGTCACTCCCTCATCTCAACCATTTCGTCTCATCCCTTCTAGCGGTGTGACAAGGGCCTTCATGTCAGCCATCGCCTGAACGGCCCGCTGGAACATGCCGTCCCCAGATAACATCCCCAACTACCATGCTGGGCCGCTTTCCGAGAGCATGGGTCTGTGGCTTTATGGGACATCTCGACGACCCCTGCAAACGTGTGTTTTTGACGCCTATGACCTGTGAACCGATCTACCTATTCAAACAGAGACGAGCAAGAAACGCGGGTTAGCAATCTGCTCAGCGTCCCACTCGAGGCCAATACAGAATGCAGGAAGCAGCAGAATGTACGAAAATACGGTACAAGCATGCGGCGGAGCACAGAACCGGTAAGCAGGCTCTGCTTCTCGGCACCTGCTTAAAATCGGCCCATGCATGTATTTGAGACGGATTTCGAACATCCACGAACCTGCGCACACTTGTCCACGGATTTCATCGAAGTTTCCTGCTGTATAGAGTAGGCTCTCTCTGAATACTTGAGCCTGTCCGCTTGTCAATGCTGCAACTCCGGGGTAGACCATTGAATGGGCCTGGTGGAGACAACAGTGACGGGGTAAGCTGGCAACTCCACACTATGCTAAGAGGGGGCCTGGTCAGAAAGAGGCATGGATTACATCCTTGGTAATTGCTGTGACACGCGGCATGCATAGCGCGCGGGGGCCTGGGGAGCGACGAGCCCGGGTGGCAACGAAGCTGTCGTCGCACGGTCCGGATACGCTCCCGCTCCCCGGATCCCCTGAGCCAGCGCGGCGCGCACCTCCGCAGTGTTTAGCGACGGCCATCATGACTGACTGAGAATTGGCTGGAGTCTTGAAAACCAAATTGGCACGTGCTTTAGAGGCATTGATAATGGGCGGTGAGTGCCGATTGCATAAATCTTGTCGCAAATTGATCATCAACTTATCGGATGCTAGACCATCGTCACTTCATCCTTTCTCAACGAATGCCTCCCTTGCTAGTCCAACTAGTCAGGAAGCCACGTACAAATAGCCTGCCAGTTGGGGAGTTTCTTTTCGCGGGTTCCACTTCAGAGAAAAGATGCACCATTCGACCGGGTAATAATCTTGTTCAATGGCGACCTTTTGGATAGAGCCACTTTAGGCAGACGCATTTCGCCCAAACAACGTTGAATTTTTTGTCCCACCTGAGTCGGTGTGGTATCACCGTATCATGTCGAGCCGGAGAACAATGAGCGGCCAGGGCCGATCTGCACCGGGTAGGCCGCCTTATTACGGTGCCGAGCACCGACGCCAATCCCTGTGATGCGGGACGACTTCGCCACTGCAGCTCCAATTTCTCGATCTTTGTTTTCTTCCCACTTCTTCCTCCCTATTGCCCTCTCCCACGGCCGCTCACTAGGGTTGTCGCTCATTACTTTCCTCTTCTAAGGCTCCATGTGGGGGTTTGCAGCTATGTGAGTGGATGCCCCTGGTGCAGCTGGCGCGCGTGGGGTGGTCTCCGCCCTTGCACATCCGCGCTACTGCACCGGCTTGGACTCGAGCTGTCTTCAAAACTGCAGATGCAAGGCGCTAGTTACCCGCCGCTGCAAGATGGAGGGGGCGTGTGCATGGCGGCATTGAGTGAGTGTTCCAGAAGCCATGCGGAAATCAATCGTTCTCTGCACCGCCGCCTCCAAATTTGTTAGTGGTTCTGAAATCTTTTTCTAGCTCCCTCCAGCTTATCAGCGACTACTATTGGCTTTCAATGTGTGATCGAAGCATAGTTTTCGGCTAGGTAGACTCTGCTTTGTTCTCTGCGGCCTTGTTGAGAAATGATACGCTTGCCCACCATCTGTCTGATTTAAATACAGTCCGTCTGTTATAGCTTTGGCCCATTTATGTCCGCCCTTGCATCAAGGAGGAGAACAGCCAACAGGAAAAACTAGCCAAAGACACTGTGCCCATCCTTGAAGTCATGTTGATTTTGCTTGATCTCCATCGAAAACCTGTACATCTCATCGTAACAGCCATTTCGACGAGCCTCTTCGTGATCACGGATAGAAACATTGGAACAGGAACCGATAGATCTACATCATGGGCAATACTTCATTATATCAAGTTTTCCGCTCAGAGATTCTCATCTTACCGCATTGTTCTAAAGCTCCGCCCTCTCACCAAAACTCCTTATCTTGAACGCCATCCAGAATCCAGCACAAACAAGATCATGCCTGCCTATATCGTACACGTGCCCAAATGCCATAATTAGTAGAGCTTCGCCCTCCCTCCGTCTGTCCATGCAAAACGTACGGGGATCAAGTCCTGCGGGTCAACGCTATGCCGAGCCCTATCGTGAAGGTGCAGCCTTACAGCATACTTGGCCACGGGGGGGGGGGGGGGGGGGGGGCACGCTTCTCATGCATCGTGCTTGGCTCAATTAGTAACTCCGGCGAGCTCCACCGACAAGCATGTCACGATTTGGGGCCACGAGCTAGATCGTAGGGCAGCAGGGCGGTCCCGCGAGCCTCAAATCCACGTTCAGGGTCCTGTCATTGGAAACCCCAGACCCACCCCCCTTCGTCGCCACATCCCAAGTTATCGTCAAGTTTTCAGCGGGTATCCCCGGTATCGATCTCGGTCCGGATCAAATCCAGCAGTGACGCAATGTAGGGGCTCTGTGGGGGAAAATGTCAGTCAATCCATAATTCGCCCTATAAGCCATCTGTAGAGAATCACTCACCATAGCCTTATTCTCGGCAAGAATCTCAAACAAGCGCTGGAGAACGGGCCTAAACATCTTCTCATTCCAGCCACCTCGTTCTGACTCGCTTCCATGCTGCTTGAGAAGCTCCTCCTCGGCATCCGTCTTCACAACGTTGCGCGCGATGTTTCGCAACACCAGGACCGCACTGAGGGGAATACCTGCCGCTTGTGGTGGTGCGTTGGGGTTGCGTTCATCCCGAACTGTCACCGTTTCCTCGTACGTCACGGCCATCGTTTTTGCAGGGATTATCCAAGGTTTGGCGTTGTCCTTCGCCTGGGCGGCCGCACCTGACATCATTGACAAGATGTGTGTATTGATGTGTCGTGCATGGTCTCTCAAGAAGAGCTTCGTCGGCTTGTCGAATTTGTTGCATTCGCCCCAGGTGCAGACGAATTCCTTCTCCACGTTCTCAAAATGACCGTCATCTCGCTTTATCTCGTGCAAGTGCGCTGTCAAAATGTGATTCCACATCTGCTCCGGCGTCAGGTAGAACTGCCCGCATTTCTCATTCTTCTTCAGAGGGTTGGTTGCCCATAAACACCTCCCGTACTCGGAACCTTCCAAGCTCAACGGCCGAGGGCGCGGCCTGATGCCGTGAATAATAAACTTCTGCTGAGGATCACCCGGTTCCCGAAGGACTTGCGCATTCGAGTCCTTGTAAACAGACGTGCTATTCCTGATAAAGTCGGCAGGCGTGATGAGAGGCTGGCCAACGGCCTTGAGAGGGGTGACGAAAGCGCTCTGATAAGCCTGCCATGCGGCCAGCTGAGTGACAAATGAGTCGTTGTCCTCCTCAAAGAAGCTTCTGACCCAGCGGTGAACTCTATCGGGCTCCTCCAATTTGAGCATTTCCTGCAGAAGGTCGTCTGGCATCGGCGCAATCTCGTCACGAGCAGGTATCTTTTGCGTAGGAGCAAGAACAAGCTCTCTGTGGACCTTGCGAGCGCCGTGGGCCAACAGACGGACCAGGTGATCGACAAGATCCTCTGGCACGAGAGCTCGCATCAAATTATCGACGTTCGGTACAACTGCAGTGTACTGGTACAGGAAGTCCAGGCATGCGTCCAGTAACTCGTCGTCGTTGAGAAGTAACCAATCCGCGATTCTCTGGAGAATAGGCCGAGGAACATCTCCTAGCTTATTTGTTGCTTCTAGATTCACAGATATGCGACCAAGTGCTCTGAGCGCTGTCAGAATCGTACCGCGATCCTCTGAGGTCATCTGCGACAACAACGTCTGGTATAGAGGATCACCTGCGTCCAAGATCATGAACGGTGTCAGCTGCTCAGCAATATCGAGAGCCAAATGCTTGAGCTCGACGATTGCCTCCTTTGCAGGGAGGTGCAGTAAAATGCAGATGAGGTCTTTCAACGGAGCAAAATCCGACATATTGTGAGCATTTTCGGGGAGGGTAACCATGTTTCGGATGGTGAGAATAGCCTCTGTGATCAAGACCAACTCGTCGGCAGTATTTTCCGTCTGAAGCATGTCTGGGGTGTCCTTCTCAATGAGATTTGCAATGCGCTCTAGAATATCATGTGTCCCACTGTTGCCGTCTAAAATCTCCGGGTCGCTTGACTCAAGTATGGTGTCCCAAGAGACTTGCCAATCGACATGGTAGAACAAGCTCCCAACGGTAAGAGCCTTTTCTACAAGGCCTTCGGCTAGTCCTGGGAAAGAGTCGAATTTATACTTGTCTCCGCGTTCAAAGGAAATTTTCACGAGATGATTAAGTGCGAACGCTTGTTCTGCAGGTATCTTCGATCGCAGGGCATTTAGACACCGCATGTAGATATTTGGGCCATCAAAGCCAACTGGAGAATGGTCAGATATGGTTCCGCAGGCTATCAGGATGTTCCATTACTCACCGCCTGGCTGCATAGGCTGTCTATTGGCCGGATCATACCGTGAAGAGACGCGAGGCTTCTGAAACTCGCTGGGCGCAGTGCTAGGTGTAGCTACTGCTCGTAACGGCAGCGGCTTCGTTTGTCTCGGCTGGTATTGCGTTACAAGATACGATGTGTTCTCGGGATTTGGCGGATGATGGACTATTGAAGGGCCCCTCGCGTTGTGGTGAGCCGATGGTGGCATTTGTGGCATGCTGGCATGGGGCACTGGGGACTGGGTTGCGTTGACAGCAGGAGAGCTGGCCTGAGGGGCTTGTTGCTGTGTTGACGCCTGCCTCGTTGTTCGGCTCGAGCCGGTGTCGGGCTGGAAGATAACTCTCTGTGGAGGTGCCTCGCGCAGCCCCCGAGAAGCTCGCGCACTGGCCGCAGCGTCCACGACCGGTCGCTCGCGAACGGGCGTTCCATCATCACCTGAGGCCGCAGAATCTGTTGCTCCAATGTTGCTCTCTCTCTTGCCCCTATAATTCTCCTTGGTTCTAGTCAAAAGGCTAGCTCCTTTTGCTGTAACGTCTTCAAGTATTTCTTTCGGTGGAGGTTCCTTGCCGTGAACTGTGCTGATCTCGAAAGCTGCCAAGTTTTTGTAGAACTTTTCCTTGAGCGCAAAGGCTGTTGAGGCTTCGTTGTTAGAGTATAAGCCTAGTTCGGCCGCCATGCGACGCCAGGCCAACTTCTCCTCGGAGACCTTATCATACCCCCCATTGGCAACGATGTGGTTGAATACTTTGAAAAGATCCAAGTGAATCGCCCCGACTTTGGGTTCAGGATCTAGTGTAGTTCCTCTCTTCACATGGTACTCTCGCAGTCGGTTCATGAAATCCTCGTACTCGGGCGTTCGTTCGATGCTGTGAAGGGGGATCTCCCCCGCTGTCGGCGCCATTTTCGTTTCTCAATTGCACGTTACCAAGTCACTGTGATCGAAGCCAGGGAAGAAGGGCCAACCGTCAGCTACTGATGCCAGCCTCTTTGCGAGACGAGCACCCAGCGAAGCAGGCAGCGGCGCGTGATTGTGAGACCTATGTCGAAAGTTGGCGAGGAATTAATGTGAGTGTATCGCAACCTCGATAATGCCAGCATACACTTGTAGCCTAATGCGATTGTCGTGCGCCGTCGCAGATCTTGGAGTCAAGATAGTGGTGGAACAAGCCGCACCCTCGGACGTGTTGGCGCGCGCGCCGCGAAAATCGATGGTTGTCGCCAGATCTTATCTCCACGTGATTCGCATTCAACCAAACGTCGACAACACCTTCCTTCCTCTTATACATGCCAGTGAAATTCATTATTGGCAACATTTGACAAGATACACCTCGATTGAAATCATGTTCTCAGATTTCACGCGCATACTTTAAACACCGGGTATTGTGGCGCGTTACCATCGCAACCTAGCCTCAATCCTATGGACCCTGCGCGCGCCTAGGCTCACTTACACGTAGAGCCAGAAACATGGCCAGGACTCCGTCGCCAATACGCAGACGCCCGCTCCACGCTGTTGAAATCAGAAGCGCGTCTTCAAATCAGGAATATCACTCTGATCCCCAAGACCGAACTCTGAGCTTAACTTTAGAGGCTCAACGGATAAGAAGTTCGAAAACGGACAGCCTGATTCTGTTGATATATCATGGCATTCAGCAGATAGTTCGTCCTGGAAACGTGCTCACATGTCCCTAGCGGCCCACTTATGACTTCTTATAGATTCATACCGATCTTTCGGAAGTCTTGCGGAATTGCCATGACGACTCCAGTATTATCAGCATTAACGAAGTCACTTTGCAACTGAGTGTTAGGCTCATAGTCGAGAAGCGCTCCGTCACGATGAGCTTTGTTGATGGTCGTGATTTCAACGTGGCTATCTGCATACTTGAAAAGTCGGGCTTTCGCATTAGCAAAACGCCGAATCTTGCTGCCAATGGCCCCATCTCACAGCCACTGCCAGCTGCTTATAACTCTAACTGGGGTTCTCCTTGGGGTCCGCGATTATCAGCGATTACGCCGATCCCAGACCTACCAGACCTAGCATTAGGCAGTCTAAATCAGTACCAAGAACGATCCATTTCGACTCCTATCCTTGGTGAGCCTTACCTGGCCACTCAACCGCTGCAGAACCTACCTCGGCCAGAGGCAGGTCGCTCGACAACTCCACCCGTTCTGTTGCAGCCGCCACTATTGCAATATTCGCCTTCCAGAATTCAACCCTTGTCATCCTTGTCCAATCCTCATTTAAATCCATACCATTACTTCCTTGGAAAGCAAGGATATATCTCACGCCAGCCTTCCGTGAGTTCGCCATTATGCCACACAGCAAGTCTAGACGATGTCCAGCAGCAACAGTCGGCGACACAAACGCCTTTTGGCCTAGCAGTACCCCATCCGAGCAATTTTGAGCAACATCATCCCAGTGATATCGCCTTTCTTTCGCCAACGCAGCCACATTCACAGGTGTCGGCCCTTTCAGCAAATGAGCAATTACCCACAATCCTACAGCAACCCAATACTACTATTCACCAGCCTCAGTCGAGCGAGGGCGGTCCCGCGGCTGCGCCTCAGAAGGGACTTGCTAAATCATTCCGGGAAGAGCTGCCTCGACCTCGAGATTTGCCGTTTATTTCCAAATCTAACAAGCGTCGTAAGTCAGAGCTGACCGATACCACATATCGCCTTCAACAACCAAACAAAAATGTCAAAGGTTTCACACATCAGATGAAAGAAGTACAAATAAGCGACCAAGTGAGCGCCCAGCCGCAGGTTGAATGTGAGAATGGAGAAGCAGCCGTGAAAGCATCTGATCACAGTGCACCAGCCTCCAACAACAAGCAAACTGTAGACGTAGGAACGTCATCTTACATTGTCACGTTCCCAAAGCGACGAATCATAAATGTTAGGGCTTCTGTAATCGAAGCGGACACATTGGAGTCCGGCACAATGAATGTCACTAGTCCCCCATTGCAGGCACTTCTGCAACCAAACATTAACCCCCTGGTCGTGCTTGCAGACCCTTCGGTCATTCAAGAGGCTAATTTGGCCGCTTCAGCCATGTTCAAGCAATATGAGGAAGACTTACAACGCGGCTGTGACGGCGATCTCTGTGCTCAATTCTATATGGACCAGATCTTGGCAACGAGAAGGAGTTTTTGGTACACTCGATTGCTAAACATGGATCACAAGACCTGGCAGACGATTGTTTGACTGGATTGGGGCCAGACCTTCTCATGACAGAAGATACTGCAGCCATATGAATAAACCTGGCACTCTGTACCGGTGTGTGCATGGTCCGATGTAATGCTTCCAAATACCTTTACTCTTACCACTTGAGTCAGATAAACGTAGACGGCCTAGATAGTTTCAGAACCGGAAGAGGAACTATACAACAAAGATCAATTGAATTCTGCAGCAACACCATGTCCAAGGTGTATCTCTAAATAAGACAGTATTTCGCGTCGCATAAAGTGCCCATTGTCGTCAAGCCTTCCCACAATGCCGAACCCCTCAGATACGATACCGATGAGCGCTTGTCAAGAGAAAATGTTAACTTGATGGCATAAATATCAAATTTTGGGTAATGTTGAGGATAAGAAGGTGGTAGAAGCGTGTGCGATTTCGGTGAATTAGTCGTAATCGTCGTCCCGATATAGCAAAAAGTAAAAAAATTATTGCTCGGCCTATTGTTTCATTTTGACATAGTTACTGGGGAATATGCCTTGCCGTGTGCCAATCATACCGGTCCTAAAGATACGTTAGAGCTGCGATACATCCGGTTCGGGTATGTCAGACGTACCACCAGTCGTTATCACTCTCGGTCTTCTTCAGCACTGTGATAACGTCGCCTTTCTTGAAACCAAGATCCCCGGGTTGGTCGGCCTCGAAATTGAAGAGTGCGATGGCTTCGTTTTGGGCTAATGAGGTCTGTTTGTTTCCAAAGACAGGCTTCGGTGCTGTCGGTCTGCCTGGGCCGCCACTCTTCTCCCCAAACCTGTTGTTGTTGCTGTTATCGCGGGAAGCAAAGTCGTCGTCATAACCACCACGATTAGAAGCAAACGTGTTGGATCGTGACGGCGGTCCGCCGAAGCCTTGGCGATCGTAAACATCGTCTTGCCACGTGTTGGCTCGCCTGGGTGATCCAAAGCCGTCGTCACGTTGCGAGCCCTCACCGTAAGCGCTTCCTCGATTACCATTCCATACCACGTCATCGTGTCGGTCGTCGTAGACAGGCACATCGTTGTACATTGAGTCGTCCGTAGCAGAGCCGGCTCGCATGCCGCTGAAGATACGGGAGTTGAGGACACTCATGAGAGGAGCAGCCTGAGGCGGAGGTGGGACGGAGCCGCTCAGCAGCTGCTGGGCAGTGTATCGGGTGCCGTAGAGCTTCTCGTTCGCGTCGCGGCGCTCGATGATAGCGGAGCCTTCGAGCGATACACCAGCAAAAAGACCCTTGGTCTTGGAGTAACTAAAGATGCCTGCAACGCTCTTGAGAGAAGCGGCGCCGGCTGCTTCGGCATTGCGACCAACGGGACCAGCAGCCAAAGACACGTTACCACCAAGCGTTAGCGATCCGGCCTGGGCGAATGTCTTGACGGCGTTCATGTCGTTAAGGATGAAGACAAAATCGGTGAGCTCGAAGCCGATCTGACCACCAAAGCCGGCGCCGGCGGTCGCAATAGCGCTAGGAGCGCTCCAAGAGCCATCGGGCAGACGCGCGACCACGAGGCCGCTTCCGAAGCGCCCAGAGCCGAGGAAGCCGGCCTTGAGAACGGTGATGACAGCGAGACCCTTGGCGCCGGCGAGGATCGAAGGAGGGATAACTTTTTCGGGGCCAAAAGCTTGTCGAGGATTGATGAAGGAGGTGAGAATGCGACCGCACTTCTTGCACTCCGCTAAGCACCAGAAGAGAAGAATGGTTAGTCGACATGCGCAATTGTTGGAATCTAAGGAGGGGGGTTTTGCGCCTTGGCGAAGCTGTGCAGGTGCAGGACCCGAGCTCGAAGATGGGATGACTTACATGCCATGGACGACGGCAAGGGGTTGTTGATACCCATGATGGCGGTCTTGGTCGGCAGGACCTGGCTAATTTGTGATTTCGGGACAGACGGCCTTCGGCTGATGGGTTCAGAGGAGGAGGGAGAGAGATGGGAGAGAAATGTGGTGGATAAGAAATACCATGGATGTTTAATTTGCCCCGGTTGCGTAAGGACGCGGCTGGGTTTGGGTGACTGGCGGAGGGAGTGCGGGGTCCCACCGGCAACTATGGAGCTACAGGACAAAGACAGCACGTTAAAAGCGCCATTACGCACCACATTTTCCAGCGGACTGACATCAGTACCATTATATACACCTTACCTTACCTGCTAGGTGATCTACCTCGTGCTTGATGCGCAAACGCGGCTGGCGAGCTTCCACACCTTAATTGCCAGCCCATGTTCCTGTGTTCCATGCTCACGCTTAGCAGCACCACTACCACCACAACCACCACCACGACGCCGATGGCAACTTACGAAAAGGCTTACGGTATCCTGTGGCAAAGGCAAAGACCGTGCGACCCGGGTCGACCGGTGCAAAATGGCGCAGAGGCCCAGCCCCGGCAGATTTCCCAGCGAGCAGGACAGTCACATGGCCCCAACTATCAAGTTTGCCAAGCGATTGTACGCAGCAAGGTAAGGTAGTTACTAGGCCCGACGAGATCGGGGAGCTTTCGCAGCCGCGTGGCACTTGTGGCGGTGCAAGCCCATCGTCATACCTAAAGGTACAGTAGGTATGTCGCCTCATTGTACAGAGTAGCTTAATCTAAGCCCGCTGCATCGGAGGGGCGTGTGGCTCGTGATTAGCGAATGTGTTGCAGTGACAAAGGTTTTCCCGTACCCTTTTTGCCCCCCTTCCCCAGAGGGTTCGAATGCGCACCATCAGGCTGTAGATGCACACCTCCCCTTTGCTGGAAAGAGAAAATCTTAGTTCCCATGTAAGCCTGAAATGCCGTAGCAGAAGCATTACTGTACTTTGAATTTAATCTTACAGAATAAATGAAAATTGCTGCTATATAGATCTCATCTGAAGTATAATATGCGATGACGAGTTTATCAAGTGCTTCGAGTTGTTGACAACTGCCCAGATCTTACCTGGTAATCGATCGATACTTCGTTCCAGGATGTGACAGTGCTTTCTTGATCTGCTTGAATATCTGGTGCATATTTCAGCTCCACCGGTGCGCATTTGAACTACCAGAACCCTTGCGATTCTGGGGCTGGACCGCGCCCCCCTTTGTATCATATCCGATACCGAACTAACGACACACTCGGGCCTCTTGCCGCCAAACTTCACTACCAACACTAACACGCGCTCTCCACACGATCCTAATCCCACCGGTGCCATCTCGCGAAACCGATCTTGCCACGACCGTATGGTGTAGACACTCTTGCCGGCGACGTCCAGCGACACCAAGCGAACCAAAGGCACAACGACCTTTCTTTTCCTACCGTCCGGACCTCGAATCTCGCAAGCGACTCGGCATTTGTCTTCAGGAGTTCCGGTAACAGCCCTATCTCGACCGCCTTGTCCTCCCCCGCAACCATGTCTGAAGCCTACGAACGCGAGAGGCAGAACAATGCCCGCCTGGACGAGCTGTCCGCCAAGGTCTCCGCCCTCCGTGGCGTCACGATCGACATCTACGATAATGCCAGCGCCCAAGGGGTCATCGACAACACGGTAGGTTCCCGGAACCCCTTGTCCTCGCTGCCTCGCACCACTTCTGACATCCCACCCTCCACCGCAGAACGAGACTTTCTCCTCCATGTCCACGCAGATCAAAGGCTCCGCTGGCCGTCTGACCCGCATGGCTGCGTCCGGCAACAAGGTTGCGATCCTCAAACTCGCGGGCATCATCATCGGCGCCTTCCTGCTGCTGTACTACGGCATCAAGTTGATCTTTTAGGCTCAACGACAGCACCCTCCCCAGTTGATACGGACGGCAATGATTCGAAACACGGATATTTGGAAACTGCCGACGCAGAAGCTTTGCGATGCGGCTGCACCGGTACTGCTTCGATGCGCCTGGCTGGCCAGAAGGTGACAAGCAACGGCCTTTCTTTGCGCCTCCAGCGTCCACAGGTCTAGAGATGGGAAAGGAGAATTATCTTGTTGGGAGTAGTGTAGGGTTATAACGGCAAAGGGTTTAGGAATTGTTAGCATATCGTTAGGCGTTCTGGGTCATGGATTCCGTCACTTTTCGTAGACAACCGATAAATTCAGTATGTTCTTGAAGTTCTATTTTCCTTTTTCCGCGCCCTACATGACTCCTAACATGCGTTAACGCCCTTCGCGTGCCAACTCTTCCTTCATTATGTTCAATGAGCAAGCCCCTACATGAGTAAGTGCTGCTCCAACTACTGCCAGACATTTGAAAACAAATCGTCATCGCCCCCAGCGGGTTTGCTAGCGCCGCTACCTCCTCCGGTTGAGGCGGATGGCCCTGTGCTACTGGCCCATCCACCGAACTCCTCGTCTGCCGAGACCTTCGGTGCTGGGTTGAATCCACCGCCCGCGCTGGGAACAATAGGCGTATTCGCAAAGCCGCCTGCGCTGCCCCAACCGAAGTCGTTGGCTGACGTCTTTGAAATCTCAGGGCTCTTTGGCTTAGACTCGGTGCTGCCCCATGCATTTCCGCCCCAGACGTCAGCCCCCGCGATACCTGCGGTGCTGAATGCACTCGGACCGGGGCTTGTTACTGGCGGCGATTGAGGAGCTGGTTTGTTCTGCGCCGCGGAGAGGTTGAAGACTGAGCTGGAGGCTGGCGGGGACATCGAAGTTTGTGGTGGAGGTGAAGTCGTCGAGGAGAAGGAAGGAGCCGACAAATCGAAGAGGTCGCCCATGGCAGATGAGCTCGGCTGCGCAGGCTTGGGCTGGGATGGAGCGGGTGCTGCTGCTGACGATGGCGATGTGAAGGATCCGAACAAGTCTAATCCGCCACCGGTTGAAGGCTTCTGTTGGTGTAAGGGTTGCGAAGGCTGAGCCGGCTTTTGGTTGAAGAAGCCGCCTCCGCCCAATCCACCAAAGGCATTGCTGCTACTGCTTGCTTGGGGGGTCGGTCGGGAGCCAGAAGATGCTCCTCCAAGACTAGCAAAGGGATCCGCAGGAGCGGGCTTGGCGGCTCCGGCTCCAGAGATACTCAAGCCACCAAACGCATCGTTGAAACCGCCCCCGAAGCTTTGCTGCTGCTGCTGTTGAGGGAACGTGGGGGAGGGGATACCTCCGAAAGACCCAGAATGTGAAGGTTGATGTTGAGGTTGTGCCGGGGGCTTAGGTGCGGAAGCATACAGAGACAGGATCGACTGCTTCAGGTCAGGCCGCGACTGGCCACCGTGTGCGCTAACCCCGGTTGTGCTGGCAGGTCGGGGAGGGGCCGATGACTCGCCCAGGAAGTCCAATCCGAGCAACGAGTCCTTGGTGCTGGTAGCCTTGGGCGGGACAGGCTCGGCCTTGGGGGGCACCTTGGACGCAGGGGGGCCAGCCGTGCTCGCCCGAGGAATGTCGTCCCCTCCAATCAGGTCACCTTGGGGAGGGGTTGGGACGTTTCGAGGAGCCTGGGACTGGCCCAGAGAGGCCTTTCTGATTGACTCCTTCCTCTCAATTGTCTGCTTCTCCTTGACGAGGCTTAGGGGAACGTCGTCGTCGCCTTCCACGTCGAGGGTGGAGGGGTCAGGCCTAGGGCCGTCCATAACCCATCGCTTCAACTCGTACTTTGTTCGGATAAAGTTTTCAATCTTGGACTCGGAGGGTGCATGGCCGGCAGCCAGTTTGTGCTCCCAGTATTTGTTCGCACGTGCGTTTCCCCAGCTCAGGATACTCTGCAGCTGCTCGTCCGTCCAGGAGTCAAGGTCGACCGACTTGACCCTGCTGATGTGGGTGCCCATGCCACGGTGGATGCCGGAGCAGCGGATGCAGATGAAAATGCCGAGGTTCCAACTGGCCCATCGCGGATCTGCGCCCGAGATCAGTATCAGGAGCAAGCGCAAGCGCAAGCAGGTTGCGGTCGAGGGTTAGGACACGTACGCTTGTTCCTCTTACAATCCGCGCATACTTTGTTGGGTTCGAGCTTCAGGAGGTTTTTGATAGTTGCTTGGTTTTGCGCCGCCCGCTCGGCTGCGGGATTGGGTGCCCGTCTCGACATGGTTGCGATGTTTAAGGTGGGAAGGCCAGGCTGGGAGGTGCGAACAAAGGAGTAAAGTCGGTATATTCAGGAGGGCCGGACGCGGAGGTTCGATGGGTAAAGGTAGCCGGGTGGTTTAGGCGCACGTTTAGTGCGTAAAGTAGGTAAGGTAAGGTACGGTAGATGGGCAGCCCAGTGGGGAGGTGGTGAATCGTTTACAGGTACATGAAAGGGTGTTGAAGCGCCCCTCGATTGTGCAGGGCCCGCTACGTACAGTCCTGAAGATAATAGATACCTGCTACCTACCTAGTAGGAGAAGGGGTCAGTGAACGCCCCTCAAAGCGTACCGTGTGGTAAGGTCGAGACCAGGTGGTGGAACCTGAGGCAACTCAGGGAGCCCAAGCGGGGCAATTTCAAATTGGTTGCGCCAACTTCCATGTGTGGTGGGATGTAGTCATGGCTGGAAAGGAATATTGAATGCTTACTAGAGGTATGGAAACTCCTTCCACCAACCGAGCGTGTATTTCATACGCACCAACCTAGATAATTCCATCCGTACTGCCCCTGCTTCCCGTATATCCACAACTGAGCCATATAAAATTGCCTGAAGCATTGACAGGAAAAGTGCAGGCATCGTGGTGATTTGTACTTTGGTTCCCAGAGCTACCCCATCTTGCCATTTCGCCATCCTACCCTGGAGCTCATGGAGGGGCGGATGATGATGCAACTGATTTACTGGACTGGGACGCCATGATTTGTCAACCAGTAGTCTTCTATAATTGTCCATGCCAGTACAGCCACTCCATCTTTGGATGACACCAACCCTTGAAGTAGTATAACTATTCCCTAACACCCCCCTCTCATCGAACTGCAACAAACCATCTTCATGCGCTTCTCTCCCTTCCTCTCCTCGCTGCTCTTCTCCTTCTCTAATTTCGCTCGTATCAAACCGGCGCCCCGACTTCACCCGGGCTCACTGAAACCTCTCCCTCTTCGTTCTATGTCTGGCATACCTTTCATAGGCGCCTTGTTCGGATCCTCCGCCTCCAGTTCCAAGATGTCGTACCCTGATCAGCGCCCAGATAGCGAGTGGCGTGCTGTGCTGAATCCTGGTAAGGAGCGACCTATGAACTTCAAAAGGCGTTGTCAGTAGCCTCCAAGCCAATCGCTAAACAATCACCGCAGAGCAATTTCGCATCTTGAGGCAAAAGGGCACGGAGCCGCCTGGAAGCGGCAAGTTTGACAAACATTACCCGGAAGAGGGCGTCTACACGTGTGCCGGCTGCAATACGCCCTTGTACAAGGCCAACCACAAGTTCAAGTCCGGCTGCGGTTGGCCAGCGTACTTTGACAGCCTTCCCGGCGCCGTGACTCGGCACGAAGACCGGACGCTTGGCATGACACGCACCGAGATCGTCTGCTCCAATTGCGGTGGACATCTGGGTCACGTCTTCAAAGGCGAAGGATTTCCCACGCCCACCAACGAGCGCCATTGCGTCAACAGCATTAGCTTGAACTTTTCGGCAGACGACAAGACTCCTAAGGATAACTAATTTGGTGATTTGGGGTCTCTTAGACGGGACAAAGAATTAGAATGCCAAAGTGCATGGAACGTTGTCCGAGTCTAATTCTGTGATTGGATATGCTATTATGCGAACACTGCCTTCTGTATTATAGGAATTTGCCATCGCAACACATGGGTACTCCATTACTACGCGCTGATCATCCACTCGGCCTCACCTTGATTCGACGTCTTGAACTGATGCTCGACGCCAATATCACTCATGATTCCGCTATTGCGTTCGTCTCAATTTCCCAAATATTACACGATGCATTCATCCAACTATGGTCAACTCTCATTAGACTGTTGCTTTGCTCTTACATTATGGAATGTGCTGATGCTCAGTACTGCGGCCATCCGGTCGAGGCCATCTGTTTGGTGATAGCCTCAACACACTTGAGGTTCGTTAGTGGTAGAAACATTACGCAACAGCTTTCCGGAAGTCAAGGTGTGCAGTATCAGAAGCCTGTCAATGGAAAACTTCTGGGGAGTATACCCACGCCCGGTCTTTCTCATTCCAATGCCGATATTGATGGTTTTGAGAATCCCATTGCCAGTAGTCGGCATCCATTTCCTCGTCTGAGCCCTCATCAACTTCGGGCAATTTTGTTGGATGGCCTGCATCTGCATTTTCTGAACCACACTCTCCGTGGAAGTCTATTAGTCCGGGATTATTGGCTATTGTAAGGTTTTTCATGCTTTCTTCAACGCTTTCCACGGAAGAAGGAGGTAAGCAGGCATAACCTCCTGGCTCATCTGGTAATCCACTGTATGGTGGACCCGGTGTTCGCCTCAAATCAACCATGGCCATGTCCGTATCGTCGCACTGAGGATCTGAATATACCACCTCTTGCCAAAGAGGTTGCGCTTGTGGCCTATTGACGTTGACGCTAGCTATATTCTGCCTTTCTTGCAAAGAGGTACTGCCAAAGTCAATCTCTTGCCTTGTGGCAGCCTCTGCAGCAGCAGTCTCGGCTTCAATAACACTTGCCGCACCTTCAGTGAGTGGCCATGGCCCCCAAAGACGGAAGCGAGAAAGCAAGCCAGAAAAGAAGTTCTGATGGCTCTCAATGAGCCCTGCATGAAGCAGTGTGGCAATCGATGCCTGGCTAAGCCAAAAGCCAGGGCTGCTCGACTCCGTCACAGCAAGTTCGACGAGTGTCTGGGAATGGCAGAAGCTTTCCACTGAGCAGAGCATCTCGACGATGGGCTGAAATGGAGCGGCAAGTTCTTGTAGCGTCGGCAGCTCAAGCCCCCATTCCTGATACATGAATTGACTCGTGACAGTGTTGATGTCGCTCAAAGCTACCATTGTTTGTATAAGTCTTTGCTGACATTTCGGTGGAATGAAGGCTGTCCTCTGCGTGCTTCGAACACGCATGCCACTGATGACGACGGAAAACGGACTTGCTGTGACCTGCGTCGATGATTTAGCACGAATGAATGACCATAGATAACAGCACATACTGCCAAGGTATCCATTGCAAGATGACCTCATTGGCTCTATAACTGGCCAATTGAACGTATAATGCTCAAATTGAGCGAATAGGAGTAGGCCTAAGATTCTGTCATCGAGCAAAGATTTCAACAACACGGACCGTTGGGTAGGCACCTTTACTAACACTATATACGGGCCTGTGGCCGCGCGTGTTCGCCTCACTTTACAGAGCCTTCCGCCGCAGCCTCACCCGTTGTTTTCTCACCGAGGGAAAGCGGATAATGGAGAGGGGGTTTCCTTGGCTTGACAACCAATGAAGGGAACCAATTCAACCACGGAGAGACATGGGCTATGAATCCTGTCAGGTGCCCTGGGGATGTGACCATCCACCGGACCGCGAGCCCGACCTCGTAGGCGAGCTATGCGCTCAAAATCAATGACGGAGCCAGAATAGGCGCCCAGGACAATGGGTTGAGGCTGATCAGCTGCGGCTCGAACGCCGTCCTCGACGCGCATATGGCTGGCTTAGGACACAGGCGGTAGCCTGGAGATAATGTTCCGTGTTCCGACTCATGGTTCATATCATGGTGCACCTGACCACAGTCCCATGTTGGAATTTGAACTGTCGGCTGAGACGCATCAACAAGCTGCACCAAAGTGCAACTTTATCGTGGCTCAAGGTCATGCCGCCTTTGGTGTAAGAACGTGATAAGATAACCAATCCTTGCCAGGCAGACACGAGGTTTATTATGTCCAAAGTTGATCCAACCGGTCTGGGCGAAGAGGTCAACGGTGCCACGTTAGGACTAGGGTGCAGGCGAAGCCACCTCGGACTTGAATATGCGTTCATGGGAAGTGTAGGCTAAGGTCGTTGCCTGACGAATAAAGGTGATGCTTACAAGCTCCGGCAAGTGTCCAGAAGCCGAGTGACGAAGATGATTGGTAAAACAAAGTAGAATAACAACAAGGGTGCTTCAGAACCCATTGCGATTTCCGGCAACAGATGAGTTGTCCTGTGGCAGTGCAGCCCGGATTGTGCTTCTGACTGGCCCAGATGAGGCTTGTGCGTCCGAGAAAAAGCAAATATGGAGGCCAAGTCAACAATTGTGCAGAACCAGCACCAGAAAATGGTTCGCGGGGGACCGCAGCAAGTAGAACCACCAAGATGAGGCGGCCAGCGTTGAACCGTGAAAAACCAAGGGTTGACTACCATGAAACCTCGAGGTCGTGTAGCCTGATTGTTTCATTTCTGCATTCGAAGGAACCCATCATATTTGAACCCATTATGGCATTGCGCTCACGCACCTCTTGTGAAGCATCATACCGCTTGTCGACCCAATAACAAGACGGAGGTGCACGCATGTGGTCCATGCAAGAGCGCAAGGAGAGGTACGAACCTTTTTGCTCTCACTTTGCACCACCAACGAATGGCCTAGAGTGCCGTAGCTATTCTTGAGTACAGCGCGGACACACTGCGCGGCCTGGAAACTTTGGGGCGGAACAGGATAATCAGGGGAAAAAGAGGGCAAGAGAAAGGAAAGGCAAGGAAAGCGAGGATTTCTTATAATGTGCGGCAGACGGAGGCAGCGAAATCCAGCCGCCACCATGGATGAATATCTTGAATGTCTAGGTCGGGACTTCGCAATGCCCAATGACCTCGCAAAACAGGAACCGTTACTAGGTTCGGCGCCTATGCCAGCAGGGAGCTCTTCCGGCGAAGCTCCCAATCAGCAACAACAGCAGGCAGTTTCCGAGGCATCTCCAAACTTCGAAAACAACATTTTACTGTTGCCTGAAGGTATTCCAGCTGGGCAACCTCAGCTGGTGGGACTTTTGCACCAGCAGCCGCCTCCCGCCGGTACCTACTTTGGGGACATGAGTTATCCAGGGCTCTCACTACCAGCGCCCGCCCCCTATATGGAACAGTCAGATGCTGTCCGGAGGCTCGCCCTCCAAAACCTGCCCAGCTCGATGCTGCCGGCCATCTGGAACGATTGGAGCTACGGCGCTGCGGCTCCGGTGCACCAGCTTCTCTTCGGCCAAGTCCCCGGGCCCCACGACCCCTCCGCTGGATGGCCGTTGCCGCGGGCTAGCGTTCCGCAGGCGTCCATCCCGGTCCCAACCCTGAGACGCCCGCCACTACAGAGGAGGTTCCTAGTGGAAACAGGAGACGTCAAAAGAGTCATGATCCCGTGCGGCCAGCGTAGCGTGCACGTGTGCGTGACCTTTCACTTGAACCACGAGTACGGGCTGATAGACGCTTCTTTGGCCAAGGAGTTGAAGTTGGCTCTCATCCCGCTGCCGCCGGACAAGAGACAGCCAAGGGAGTCGCCGCAGGGGATCATCAAGCCCACCAAGTATGTGGAGCTGACGCTAACGGACATGGAACCCATCCTTGGAAAGTTGTCCTTTTCCGAGACCCAGCTTCGGCTGTGCGTCTTTCGGTCAGCGAACCCGTTCCTGAAGCTGACACTCGGGCGCGTTGCGGCTCGCACGTTGGGCCTGGAGACAACCGTGAGATGAGAAGCAGGCTGGTCTGGCAGAACAGGAGGCGGTGCTTGGCGAGATGTCACTGCACAGTGTTTAAAAAGCAAAAGACTCTTTTGCTGGTGACATTTGGTCATTCAAGCCATCGAGATCAATTTACTATACTGTATCAAAAATAGAGGTACAATTTTCAGTCGGGGGGTTGCCTGCAAACCCAAGCACTGTGCCATTCGCGACAGCGCTTGGTTCTTCTTAGCGTTTCGAAAGCTATCAGATTTCGAGGACACGACAAAGGTCCTCTTGAGGCCTGGTCAATCTGGCATAGGAGACCGGCATCCTGAACATGAACCCCCCCAAAAATAACAGGCCATCACCAGCGGTAAGCTCGTTACTTTTTATGAAAATGCAAAGAAACCATGCTTGCATAGCACGTGTTGTTCATCTTCGAGGAGTATTTCATGTAGCTGCCTCCGGCGCATTCGTGCGTACGATCATCTCATGAGTGATGATCTCCTTGAGGCTCCTCGCAGCCGCAAGACAAGCGAGCGGGCGACATTCCCCAGAGTTTCGTTTAGCTCTCCGTCTCCCTCGTGACGCGGGAAAAGCTGGGGAAGAAAGCGGCGCGGAAGATTGCATGTGAAAGGCGCTAAAATGCGGGTGGTAGGGGTCACTAGCGCCCTCGTGAGTTGCCTCGGTTTGCAGCTGATGTCAGCGGGTCCTCGGGTCTCCCACGGGGCTTCGAGGCCTCTGCGCCGTCTTAGCTTCTGTGGGTATGGGGAGGCGAAATATGAACCGAGGTCGACCGTCCACATCCAAATATCTTGCTCTCCAACCCATAACTTGCGGCTTCGTACCTCCTTGCATTCTCTGAGCTTCTCATCGTACACTCCCCCAAACGAAGCATCTCCATATACCCGTTGCATTTTCATATCTCACAAGATGGGTGGTACGTGTTCCACTGTCGTGCGCAAGTACGGTAGCTCTTTGCGTCGCAAGCTTCTGACATGAACATGATGCAGCCCTTGACCGAATCTCTCAGATTGGCGGCCAGATCTCTGGCGACCGCACCGCCGGCGGCCGCGACAAGATCCTGGAGAAGCACCCCGACGATGTAGGACGCCCTGATCATCCCCTCCACTGTGTTCGTGTACTAACCGCGTCCCCCCCCAAACAGGTTGTCGTGACTGCCTGCTGCCGAAGTGCCCTGACCAAGGGTGGCAAGGGTGGCTTCAAGGACACCCAGGCTGCCGATATTATGGCCGGTGTCCTCAACGCCATCATCGAGCGATCCAAGATTAACCCCGCGCTCGTCGAGGACGTCTGCGTCGGCTCCGTCCTGGCCCCCGGCGGCGGTGCCACCGAGATGCGCGCTGCTAGCTTGGTCGCCGGCTTCCCCGAGACTACCTCCGTCCGAACCCTGAACCGACAGTGCTCTTCCGGTCTGCAGGCCTGTGTCGACGTCGCCAACCAGATCAAGGCAGGCATGATCGATATCGGTATCGGTGCTGGTGTTGAGAGCATGAGCACCCAGTACGGGTAAGAATTGGTCCCCCCCCTCCCTTACCAAGCTCGGTGGAGCGAAAGTACTGACTTGTCCATAGCCCCGGCGCTGTCTCTGAGTTTTCCGAGCTGCTTGAGTCTCACCCCGAGTCCGCCAACTGCAAGGTTCCCATGGGCGTCCTGTCTGAGAACATGGCCAAGGACCTCAAGATTTCCCGCGCGGCCCAGGATGCCTTTGCCGCCAACTCCTACCAGAAGGCCCTCAAGGCCCAACAGGCTGGCCTGTTCGACCAGGAGATTGCCCCTCTCAAGGTCAAGTTCGAGGACCCCAAGTCCGGCGAGACCAAGGAGATCACCGTCTCCAAGGACGATGGCATCCGTCCCGGTATCACCGCTGAGTCGCTCGGCAAGATCCGCCCTGCCTTCGCCAAGGATGGCAGCATCCACGCCGGTAACGCCAGTCAGATTTCGGACGGCGCTGCCGCTGTGCTCCTGATGAAGCGATCGACTGCCGAGAAGCTTGGCCAGACCATCCTGGGCAAGTACGTCTGCGCTTCCATCGTCGGTGTCAAGCCCCTTCTCATGGGCCAGGGCCCCTGGAAGGCCATCCCCAAGGCTCTTGAGCTCGCCGGCATCTCTCAGGATGACGTCGACATTTTCGAGATCAACGAGGCTTTCGCCAGCCAATGTCTGTGGAGCGCTAACGAGCTGGGCATTCCCCACGAGAAGATCAACCCCAAGGGTGGTGCCATTGCCTTTGGTCACCCCTTGGGCTGCACTGGCGCTCGACAAGTGTCCACCCTGCTGTATGAGCTCAAGAGGACCGGAAAGAAGATTGGCAACACCTCCATGTGCGTTGGCACCGGTATGGGTATGAGCGCTGTTTGGGTTGCGGAGTAAATGAATCTTGTGGCATGCAAAATAGACGAATCACTGTATGAATAGCACCTTTTGGTTGGTTTGGGCCATACATCATCATTATGAATGAATGCATCAATTCTTTCCATCTAGAAGCCATGTATCTGCGTGCCTACTTGCTTTTGGTTAGCCACCTCGATCAGGTGAGCTCCGACCACCAGATCCATGATACCCAACCCGACGCTCTTGTAAATTACTGTGCCGTCGCTTAGCCAGCGTATAAGGCCATCCTCGTGCTTCTTCTTATGGGTGCTGCTACTAGAATCATTCGAGCTTCTCCGGAAGTGGAAAGGAAAGCTAGACTTGTGGCCGCCTGACGACGTGGACCCTGTCGGACTGCTCGATCTCGAGCCTCGATCCCCGAAGACGCTCGACATAGCAGATTGTTGTCCATGTAAGCTCAAATCATCTGGCGAGGCTGGATTGGAGGCGATCTCGGTGTCTGAATCCGCCATAGCTTGCCTGTGAAGCATGACCAGTTCGCCGAGTCTGGGAGGCTGTGTTAGCGCTACGAGTGTCGAGGATGTAACGGACCTGGGCAAGATACTGACTCGACTAATTGAGTTGGGCGAATGTTGGCAGAAATGATCTCGCCAGCCTCCTTCAGGGCACCCTCTAGCGTATCAACTACAATCACGCCACCCTCATCAGCATGTTTGTGGAAGTGGCGATGGGGCTTCTCGTAGCGTTTGGTGGCTTGCAGGAGCAGTTCCTCCGGCAGCTCTCTCATGTCGGGCGCAAAGCTCCCTACAGCGACGACGAGCCTGCCTTTCCTCCTGGCATCATGGGAGGTCAGGATGGATCCGTCGAAGAGGCTCTCGCGGGACGGCGTGCAACAGTAGAGCACGTCCGCGGCAAGGATGTAGTCCTCCTGCAGACGGTTGTACTCATGGAACGTGGGTGTCAGGATTGTGAACTTGGTCTGATCCCAGCCCTCGCGCTCCTTGACGCTGGAGGGGACGGCGGTAAACTTGCGGAGCAGGCCGCCAGCATTGTCGGAGAAGCGGCGATTGATGACGTTGACATGCTTAATGGAGCTGCCGCGCATCATGAGCGCCAGGCGGACGTGCCAGTAGGCTTGCATGCCGCTGCCGAAGACGGTGATGGTCCTGACATTGGTGCGCCGGAGGAGCAGGCACGACGAGGCCAAGGCGGTGCGGAAAGCCGTCAGCGTGCTGGCATGGATCAAGCCGACGGGCCTACCGTCGGGGGCGAAGATGTTCACCACACCGGTAGGCCGTATAGCCTCAACAGATGGATCTTGCGTCGTCTCCGACGTTGTCAGCGACACCACTTGACATCATTCATTTGTCAATAAACCTATCCTCTTCGGGAGACGCGCTGACTGCTCACCTTTACATCCCATGCCAGAAGGGCCACACGACGGCATGTACAAGGTAGTGGCCCTGGATGCCGGGTGTTGAGTGGTCACGCGATGAGGCTGTTGATACGGACTTTGGTCAGAGCCTTCAACGCCAGTAGAGTATTCGTGGAGAGCTGAGGCCAGGACATGGCGGAACTCTTCGAGCTGTGGCAGAGTCATGCTCTCCAGAATGGCTCTGACCTGGTCGTCAGAGAGAACTGTCAACGTCATCTTGGCCTATCTTGTCCTCGGTATCACGCCCTGTGCTGCCCAGTTTACTGAGTTGTCGATGAGGGGCACGGTGCAAGTCAGTAGTTATGTGAGGCGCGGCGCGAACGTATAATCCACAGCGTAGTCAGTACAGATGATGAAGGGCCAATTTTGTCGGGCTAGAGAAGCAGCTAGATGATGTTAAATGTCTCTTCGACTATCAAGCTGTCTCATGGGCTGCAAGTGCGGTTAAATTCGATATCTCCGCAATCAAATCATAAGCGTCCAGGCTTCTGGGACCCCTCGGGTGTGGGCCGACCCGGGTCCGGGCCCAAGGCCTCGGGGATAATGACGAAGTGCATACATCAGGAAGCCGTAAGCCCCGGCGCCCAAAATCGTACTTCTCCGGGTGCCACCACGAAGACGGAGCTTCGCCATTTGGGTGAACTTAATGATAGTGAAAGCAATGACGGCCTCATCCATCATGCCCTTCGGGCCATGTTCTTACTCCTCGTATGTCTAGAGTCTCGGTCATCTTGAAAATGCAAACGTCATCAAGGTAACTACCCGCTTCGTATTTGAACACAAAGCCGTGTGATGAATCGCAAGGCTATGCTGAAGAAAACCCAAATCGGCACGCAGCAAACACACATGCGGCAGCCGACGATTAATTAGAACGGAAGCTGTTGGTTGGTATTTGAGATCTTGTGATGTGGAAAAGCACACTGCAGGCCACGTATGCCGCCTACGTCACGCCAAGCTACACCATTTAAGAGTTGCCTAATTTCCAAGTTCAAAATGATGCTCAGGGAATGTGATGAAGAGGGCAAGACTTCGGAAAAGAAAAATGAGAGAGGTAGGAAAAAAGGTACAAAGCACACTACAGGGTTGACGAGGCCGAAGCCGTGAAGAAGTGTCGGGGTCTCAGGGCTGGTCGCCAGTGTTGCAGTTGTGTTTCAAAACGAATATCAATTCTTGCCCTGGGTGCTCTGTCTAGCGGACTTGCCTACCGTACCTACAACTGGTTCCCCACCCCCTCGCTTTGGCTACGGTATCAAAAGTCGGCTCACTGGCCAACCCCCCTGGCCCCCCCCCCCCCTTCTGGAAAAACACGTCCTAGGGGAAACGGCTCTGCCCAATCAACAGCTCGGCGCTGTATTCGCGTCGCGAAATCCGCGCCATCCTGTGGCTCGGCACACCAATCAGTCAGCAACAAAGGAGCTCGAGAGCCACCCAAGCCACCGAGGCCAAGCGGCCACCCAAAACCCGAAGGCGGACCCCTGCTCGGGCGAGGAAAAGGCAACGTGCATCACTTTGCGACTTGTCTTTTGGAAATCGCACCTCCGTCCATCACAGAACCACGATTAGCGCTAGCATCGACAGAGCCTCACCGAACATCACGACTTTCCCGAGCAATTGCCTAGCCGCGTGCAGCAAACTAGATTGCACTCGCCGAGAGATCGTCCCGCCATTTCGTACCCTCGAATACATCCGAACTTCCGACGCAAGCTTCCCGCGCTGAGGGAAGCTATCATAAATCGCAACCATGGGCATTATGGATTCGCTCGGCGAGGAGTTCCGCACTAGGAACTTCAGTATGTCTCAATCAAAGCTGCTCGTATGTGTGAATGATGTACTAATCATCTGGTGCAGGTATCTACGGACAATGGTATGTCCTCCCACCGCAACGCGCGCCTTGTTTGTCCCTGCAGCCAAAGCAGACGAGCTTTCGGAGAAGCTCATCACCTACAACCCACCCTTCCGGCCGTCATCTGCACCATTAGCATAAGCATCGGATGAATTGAGAACAGTACTAATACATAGCTTTGATAGGCTGGGAATTCTGTCCATGATTATTTGCCTCGCGACCGGAATCTCCTCCCTTTTTACCATCCATGTGCTGCAAATCGTCTTCGCCGCCCTGGCTATGTACGCCCACCCGTCCTATTTTGCTAGGCATGCGTTCAATGACTGACTTGACTCCAGTGTGTTCGCGTTCTTCATCTTATTCATCGAGGTGCCTTTCCTGCTCCGAATTTGCCCTACCTCCAGCACATTCGATGCAGCAATCCGCAAAATCTCCACCAACTGGATGCGCGCCGCCGCGTATGCGGGTATGGCCGTTGTCCAATTCCTCAGCACCCTGGGTCCCAAGACGTCTCTGATTGCCGCCGGAGTCTTCCTCGCTCTTACGGCCATCTGCTACTTCCTTGCCGCCGTCAAGGGCCAGTCCTTCGTCGGCAGCAAGACACTCGGTGGACAGGGCGTGGCCCAGATGATTGTTTAAAGGCTCATGCGAACAGCACAAAAGTGGTGGAGCCTTTACTCAGCCGTAAGAAGCATCGCAGGCACAGAAGCAGTGCACTTGCGAACGCAGAACAACAACACTTGTGTAGTTGGTGGGAAGTTGCCGAAGAGGTCTGTGATAGTATGCGGCTGTATCACAGTCCATGTCGCTTTCAGGAGAGCGATGGCCTGCATGTCCAAATGGGATTCCGGCGTCAGGGATATGGGAATGTTTCAGGTCTATTGACTCTTGTCATACGCCTTTTTAAATATCTGTATTTGATTGCTTACCCATTCGCGAAGGTCTCCGCCCATGGTGATATTATTTGTTAAAAGTAATGATTCGCTCGGTGCATTACTCCCGCCCATGACAAAACCAGTGGCATAAGATGGAGTGCCGAGCACGTGCAACCACGGCTGCACGAGATACAAAGTTGGCCGTGCAGCTAGATGCACGCCATTGTGGGCCATGAAGAGCTGACGGAATTGGGCTACAGCTCCGCGGGCGATCTTTCCTGCCGACCAACTACATGTTATACCGAGTATTTGAACCATGTCAACCCATTAATTGGATACGGTGATCACTACGGTTGGCTTTGATAAGACCATCGCAAACGTTGACTTGACAATACGCAAGACGGATATTATGCGGAGGATAAGCAAATTGTGCTTGCCAGGGGTCCAGTGAGTCGAATTGTGCTCTATCAAGGTCGATCAGACCGACACAAGAAGCCGAGCGGGTGGGTTAGCTTCACCAACCGTCGTGGAAGAGCGGTCAGACACTAAAAGTACCCTCTGTAAAAGGAACGCGCCCTGCAGCAAGAGGCCTCAACTCTACAATCCCTTCAGGCCAGCCCTGCAGACCTCTATCGGCCAATCGGTTTGGTTTGACGCACAGCACAGTCAGGTAACGTAGGTAGGTAGCTATTCTCGTTCAGGACGGCAGTGTTATCTTGCATCTTGCACAGATAAGGCTGGATTGAGTTCTGGATAGCCGAGAGATACGAAACAACGCCATCATGGCTAAATAGACGCAAAAGAATGGCCCATATTACCACAGTACCATTGATAGTGGAAAAATACCTTCCAGCATGCCAATGGAACACGGTTGGCGTGGGACCGGTGGCAGGGCCGGGATAAGCCACAAACCGGACCGGCAAGGTACAGAGACGCTGACCTGGCGTTAACCATGTTCCGACAAGAAAGGTGAGGTAGCTAGAATAATGTTGAGCCAGGCGAGAGGGGGCAGGTCCTCTAACGATTCAATCTGACGGAGAGCAAGGGTCTTGATCCCTGCTCCCCTTATCTCGGCCTTCATCGATGGGTGAGGATTTTTGCATCGTCGTCGTCGTCGTCGTCTTTGTAGCTTCAAATTGAATTCTTCTCGGCTTCCAACGGCACTCCCGACGTTGTTGTTCCTGAAGAGATCAGTTGATCCCCACACGTGATGGTAACCCCTGTGGATACGAAGCCGCTAATAGGGGGACAACGCGGGTCTCTTAGCATCGATAGCTTGGCTAGACCAGGCGAGACTCCAGATAGCATGTTCCCGAAACATCGGCTTGCATGCTTCGAGATTAACTTGACCGTTACTGATGGCGGGAGAGAGGCACGGGGTTGTCTAGGACTGGAGAATTGCGGTCTTTGGCTGAGGCCGACCGGGGTTCGTGATGGGGGAAAAAGGGAGCTGTAGTGTATGACCTTTGCGGGCATCGCAATTGGAGGGTCGAGGCTGAACGGAAATGGACTGGCATGACGCACTGGAAGTATCTGAGATGTCATGCGTACAGCTGTTTTTTTTTGGGCACAAACTCCGCGGCAACTTCAGGTCTAGTGCGGGCGGTTTAGGTTGGAGTGAAGAGGGTCTCTTTTTTTTGGGGCGTTTGGCGGGGGGAACCAACGCAAGGCAACGCAATGCAATCCTGCATCTGAGCTCGGCTGCTCCTTGCTGTCACCGTGCGTGATCCGCCAGCAACGACACTGTGGGACCCAGCTCAGACGCTTAGGGGGGGTGGTGACGACAAGTTTTTGGACGCCAGGTACGGTACTACTAGTATGTACGTCGCGCGTCACTGTTTGTGAGGGGGATATAAGTATCGGTCAGGAACTTGCTACTGGCCGCCGGGGCCCTCGATCCGTGACGATAGCCGTCTCGTTGTCATACGCAGCTCTTCTGACGCCTTTCCATCCTCGTTGCTCTTGCAATTCAATTCAGTTACATGTCACAATAACCAACCCTCGCCAGGTATTCCATACCAGCGCAACTCATCGAGCAATCTCTTATCTCGACTTTGACTTGTACATTCCATCTTACTAGAGTAAGTTGCTCGTGCTCCTTGTTGCTCGCTCGGCCCAACTCCTCGGCGCCTTCATCGGTTCGGGCAGCCATTTCCTCAATTCCTTCGGGGCCATCTTGCACCACCCAGGACGTTTGCTTGCGAGCATGACTTGGATGAGACGCCCACGTAATGTGAACCGGTTTCCCGTTACAACGCTCCGAGATCATCGGCGAATGCTTCTGCCAAACTCTCAGTCTGCATGTCTCTCAAAGTCTCAGTTGGCGCTGACTTCTTCAATCTAGCACTCTGCGCCTAACCTCGGTATCCCCAGTTGTCCCACCGAGGCATCTTTTGTAGAAACCTTCGATTACCTGCTCTTTCACGTCATCCATCACAAGAACCGGAGGATCGACAAGCATGACAGCCACAACCATGCAGCAGACTCCCGCAGTACCCCCGCGCCCCTCCAGAAGCACGGAGAAGGACATTTCAGCCGGTCCGATCCCCAAGATCCCCCCGCGGCCCATTAACAAGCATCTCGAGCGCTCTGTTTCTCCGAGCGCCGGCCGTTTTGCCCCTTCACCGTTGCACGAAGGCATTGTTCCCAAAGCTCCCAAGGGCTACCATCTTACGCCCGACAATGGCACGGAAGATCCGATTGACCGTTCTGGCAGCGTTGCCATGCCATCTGTCGGCGAAGAAGGCGCCGAATATGGTGCTCTGACCGAAGAGCTACAACAAGAACAAGAGGCGAAGTCGAGGTCTGCTTCGCCCGAGCAGACTCGTCATATTGGCGATGACCTCAAGCTCCATGCTCCTAAGCCGTCTCTGCCGGCTCTGAGCGCAAAGCAGAGGGTCATGGCTGTGACTCGCACCGACTCGGACAAGGCTGCCTCCTACGGCATTGGCCGTCCCAGCGATGACCGTGCAGCATCTCGGGATGGTGTGAAGAAGCGCCCCAGCAGCATTTATTCCAACACTAGTGACGTTGGTCATCACACTGATGATGAGCACGGCATTCCAGAAATCGGCCAGCGTGTGCCGATGAACCCTCATCTGGGCGATGTTCAGGCTCCTTCGCCAGCACCTGGATCCGAAAATCATACCAGGCGACATCATCGCAAGCACAGCTCACGCAGTCTTCCTCCCGGCAGCTATGGTCTCCATGGCCACGGTGTAGCTCCACAAGACAAGCTTGAGAAGGCATATTATGAGAAGCATCCCGAACTTCGCGAGAAAGAGCACCACCACCCTCTGCACGACCGCCAGAATGATTACGCCATGAGCAGCTCAGACCTTAATAAGCTGGTCAGAGACACGGCCAATCGTGCTGTGGGCATGGGTAAGTAGCAATTGATCAAGAGATGTACACCATCGAAGCTGACTCGAGTCTTAGGCGCACAAGCTGAGGTCCGCGGCACTCCAACTGATGAAGCGGCTTTTCAGGCGAGCACTGAGTACGCTTCTCGAATCTCGACGCCCCGTCCTGCATCCAACACTCAGAAAGCTGAGGCTGATGCATCAAGCCAAGACTTTAAGGCTGAAGTCACTCAGCACGACGAGCAACCCATCCACGTCGACGATTCCAAGCACCCCGAGTTCCGCTCTTATGGCGAGGCTGGAGAAGCCGATAACCACGAGGAACAAGAGTATAACGCGCCAATTCTTGCCTCAGACGAGGTTGGCAAGGATCCCAATACCTACTTGCAGCACCCTGCTGTGCACCCACCACCCGAGCGCCGAGGCAGCGCCTTCGAGATGGAGGATGCTCCCAGCAGGCCTATCAGTCGACCAGGTAGTATACACAACGCGCCTCCACCGCGTGATTTTGATTCGACGCCTCTAGAGGATGTCAAGGAATATGAACCGCTTTTCCCAGAAGATAGCAAGGCTGCCCAGGAGGCCAAGGAGGCGCTAGAGAACAAGCACCGACACCATTTCCCCAGCAAAGACATCTGGGAAGATGCTCCTAACAGCGTCCATTTCACTGCCGAGGTCTCCACTCCAGAGGCGGTAGATGCACCGCGCAGGAAGTCATCTGCTCATCATGAAAAACGTCCAATCACCCCAGCCCAGGCATTTGCTCTGCATCAGGAGGAACTTGCTGAGAAGACAGCCAAGGGTACTACGCACAATTTCCTTCCCTTATCCGAGGAAAAGCGACCAACGTGGGTGGCTAGCCAGCCGCAACATCTGCGTCCCCACAGGCCGTCTTCAAAGCACCGCTTTCCAAGCCGGGATGTCTGGGAGGATGCCCCTGAAAGCCAGCTGCACGAAACGACTCTCTCTGGCAGTGGCACTCCCAGCGAGGAGAGCAAACCCGAGATTCCCGCACGTCCTTCAAAGAAGTCCTCCGAGACTTCTGACCGTCCTTCCATCCCGGAGAGGCCAAAGGCGAAGCAGCAATCAAGCGAAGAAGCCCTGAAGACACGGCCATCAGTTTCAGAAAAGCCCAAGCCCCAAATTCCAGCCCGGCCTGTTAAGAGCTCGTCAGGTGATTCTAAGGAAGGCGATGCAGCTAAGCAGAAGCCAACCGTTCCAAGCCGACCTGTTGGAGGAAAAATTGCTGCTCTTCAAGCCGGGTTTATGAGCGACTTGAACAAACGCCTCCAGCTTGGACCCCAGGCACCGAAGAAGGAGGAGCCGACCGAACAGCAAGACTTGACCGAGGAGAAGGACAAGGCTCCTTTGTCGGATGCGAGGAAGAGCCGCGCTCGCGGACCCCAACGCCGAGCCCCTGCTAAGAGCCCGGCTCCGCCAGCTACAACTGCAGAGTCGTCTAAACCGGCGGTTCCGACCCTGTCCTTCTCAGTGCCGCTGACCTCCTGGGCTATTGATCCCGAAGAGGGCAGCTTGGCTGTCAAGGCTGGTGACGATGACGTCGTGTCGCCTGTTGCTGCCAAAAGTGAACTCTCGCCTGAGCCAGAGCAGGTTGTTGAAGAGCCTGTCTCGCAAAGTGAGCAGCCAGTGGAGCCGGAACAGCCAGAACAGCCAGAACAGCCGGAACCGGAACCTGAACGCGTTGAGGCCGAGGAGGTCGAGGAGGATGCTCCAATCTCGCATCCTAAAGAGCTCGCGCGACCCGACCCGCCCGAGACCGAGCAAAAAACCCTCGTCACGAACACGGCGGGTGAAAGTATTCTGGAGGAGACGGTACAGAAGAAGGATGATAGTAATACTGTAGAGCCAGTACATGTGTCGGATCAAGTGCAGTCGTAATCAGCTTTTCGATGGGGATTTGTCAGGATGTGAGACGGTCATATTTTGCGAAAGTATGAATAACAGGTTCAGCTATTCAATGTCATGATTTTACTTCTTCAAAACCAGCCTTCATCGGGGGCTTACATTTAACTCCATACTTGACTCGGGGGAAACGGATTCTTGAAATCAAACCCGCATTCCAAGTTACGAGCGTACATGAACATTCGTTACCTAAAAATAACCATACATCTAGTATACAAAGAGTAAGCCATGGCCTGCAGTCTATTTTCTGCTCCAGGACCCTTGTTGAGCATCTGTACCGCCCCTCTCTCTCTCGACCAGCTGGTCAAACTGCCTCTGTGCCTCGTCCTTCTCGGACGTCCTTTGGCCGTCCGCATTGGATTCCCACGATGCCCCACCCTGAGTTGTGCCCCAGCTATTCTGGGACTGTCCTCCACCCCACGACTGCTCCTGTTGCGTGTTTGGCTGGGGCCGTGACTGTGCGGATGATTGACTCCTGATACGGTCCCAAGACGACCCGTAGTTGCTCGTGCTACCTGCCCGGGTTCGTTCTGGACTGGCAACAGGAGAAGCGTCGTCAGTCGTTGAAAAGTCAGACCAAGGGTCTGTGTCTTGAGGCGTTGGTGCATTGCTCTGGTTTGACCAACCGCCTTGTGGTGCTCTTGAAGCTGTATTGCCAGAAAAGTCTGATGCCTGATACGGTGCATCTTGATTAGATTGTGCTGTCTGCTCTTGATCATACGATGCCTGCGATTCATAAGACGCTTGGTCATTGCCGGATTCTCCCACGAATCGCGGTTTCCTCAAGGCGCTCAACCGTTCATCGTGCTTCAAGGTGTCTATAGACTGCCTCGAGTCATATGCGAGGAACAGTGGATCCGCCATGACCCAGGTCACACCGTAATATGCAACGAAGCGAGCAAAGTGCCAAGCGTAGCGTAAATGGGGCGGCCCAGTAATAGGACTGTATTTGCCGGCATAGGTGAATTGCTTAACGAAGGGGAAGCGGAACTTGGAAGCGCCGCGATAAGTGAAGTAACCCGCGACACCCGTCATGGCCCATTTCCAGAGAACCCATCTGTTCATGCGTTCGACGGCAAACTCGGACAGAGCTGCCGCTTCCGAATCGGTAGGCGCGCGCTTGGTGGCGACGACAAGCATTGTGGCAGCTTGCTCAGCGGCCAACTGGTAATGGAATTTGCCTTGGCCGCGGATCGCGGAGTAGAAAGGGGGCTGGAAATCTCTGAACTGGCGAGTAAACTGCTCACGGATTGCAGCGTGGTGCTGGTCGGCAATGGCGGATCGTTGTTTGAATTCGGCTCTCATTTTGTTGGCATATTCGACTCGGCTCATCTGGCCGCCGCCAGGGCCCTCCCCATTTCCGTCTGGTCTATTCATGACGTGGGCGTTGATTCGGCCCTTTGAAGGCTGGCAATCACACGGCTTAGCAGTTGTTGTCAGTAAGTGAGGTTGTAAACAGGATTGTAGCAAGCGGCACTACCGCTCAGTGAGAGAATCAGTGACGCAACGTAACCGAGCTACCCTACCTCGGAAAGTGGATTTCGATGTGAGCTTTATCGATAAAGCACGTGATGATTGGTTGTTACGGTATACAGAGTACAGAGGACCTCTTTAACGACCAGTCGCGTGGTTGGCGGGGCGCGTCGCGTCTCCCTGCAAAATAGTGGCGGGTGGGTATCTGGGCAAGCGTCGTCAAACATCCATCCTTGTAGGCTGTCTCGTCACTGGCCTGTGTTTTTAACATGTATGAAGCTTGCTAGTACCAACTGCTTCCCCTTCCGACTCTATACGTGAGTCAATGGCATCATGCCGCTTCAAAAGTCCTACTCAGAACATGTTGGGTTGTCAAAGGTAAACACACTTCCATGTCGCGTTATACGCTTGGTCGAATTCCTGCTGATCAGAGAGCCAGCACCGCTCACCTTGGCGACGGGCTCACAGCCATCCAGTGAACCTTCAGACTCCCAATTCGAGGCCTCACCACTCCATTTCCGAAACAACGAGAAACAAACTCAACAAATTCCAGTACCAAGCTCCTCAAGATGGATCCGCAAGAGCAGACGTCCCGGGCCAAGCTGAGAATGTGCCGCCTAGGCTGGCAAAGGATGATGACACTGGGACGCCTACGACTCGACTAAGTTGGCAGGACCTGATCGAGCCGAGCACTGCCACGGAAGAGGACGATGACACGCAAGTCTCCCCGAACGAAAGGATTATGTGGGACACCAAGCAGACCAAATTGAACGCCAATGTCCATTCTCCGATGTTGCATCGCAGAAGCAGAAAGCGTGCACGAAGCTCCTCACCAATATCATCGCCCGCCAACGAGATACCAACTACTCCAGCCGTTAATGTCAAGCAGTTGACCAAGGCTCTCCGGTCCCCACATGCCGACCCGACCTTGGAACTATGGGATCGTTACTCTCTCAACGGACCTCAGAGTGCGAATACCCCACTAGGCGCTGCGAATCCTTTACTAGCACAACTCATGATCTCCTCATCGCCTAGGCCTACAAGAGACTCTACGACCCCACACGACGAGGTGGGCCTTCGACGTAGCCTTAGCCATGGCCTGGGCTGGCCCAAGAGGAGGAAAGTGGAAAGACCAAAGTCTGGGTTGCAAAGCAGTGGTGAGCAACGTCAGCTTGAAGCTGCTTCAAAGTCCTCGTTAGTCACTGCACTCTTGGATACTGTGACAAGCAGTTTCCACGGACAGAGCCAGGACGATGCCGATGATCAATTGCCACAATCGCCTTCACCCGAGAAACGGCGCAAACCCGCAAGTTTTCAACCCGCCCGTAGAACCGAGGCAGCCTCTACCATACCCCAAACTGCTGAGACGAAAAGCAGCAATTGTTCCGACCGCTTACGGCAGAATAAGGAAGAAGGCCCAGGCAAAATTTCTGCCGCGGCCGCACAACCCCAGCAACCTCGTGCTGATTCAAAAATGGTTGAAGACGAATTCGATGATCTAGATGACAGTCTCTTCGACGACCTTGACGACGACCTCCTAGACTGTGTTGGCGATCTTACGATGGGCATGCCGCCGAATCAGAGCGCATCCATACTTGACAACACTCAAGCACCCAAAGTCCAGCTATCGAACAAGAATAGTGGTATCGTAAGCGACCTTGACTCATTTGATGACGATTTTGATGACGATTTTGGTGGCGACATTGACTTGGAGGCGATTGAGCAAGCTGCCATGCAATCAATGAAACAGTTGAGCGGTGCTTCCGCAAGTGTATGTCGCACGTCCAGTTCGCAGGATATGGGCTAAAGGAGTGACAGAGCAGTCAGAAAATAAAGACGATTCAGCGGTATCTTGTGAACAACGTCCTAAATAGCGAGTTTGTGGACCAGCACGGAAACACTCGCCCCGAAAAGGTAAGTACTGTCTGGTTCGTCATCAACGCCTATACTAATATCATCCAGATCCTACTGATTCAAGCCGACAACTCTAGAGAAAGTCGGACGGTTCATTTGAGAGGCGCATGGTTCGACACACCGGCTCATGCTTCTTCCTACGTCCATGTTGTTGGGCCATTTTCTGCTAAAGGCCAATGCATTATCGATGATGACAACAACCTGTTAATTCTACATCCTGACCAGCTCATATCAGCCACCGTCGTTGCCGACTCTTTTGGGTGCATGCGACGTGCTGTCCTGCAGGACAGGGTGAAAGCCACGAGCGAGGCTTCCTCGCCTCTGGTATATGGAACGATGCTCCACGAAATCTTTCAAGAAGCTCTGCTCGCAAACAAATGGGATCTCCCCTTCCTCTCACGTGTCATTGACAGGATTACGGACAAGCACGTTGAAGATCTTTATACGATTAGGATCGGAATTCCAAGTGCCAGAGAGTACCTGCAGTCTAAGATGATAGAACTCAGTAGTTGGGCTCAAATGTTTGTTTCATCACAGCCTAAAGTGAAGAATCCATATCCGCTGGGAGGCAAACCACTAACTAGTTCACAGGCTGACGCAATTGTCGAGGGAAGAAACGGTGAAAAAGCGACCATGGCAGTTACCAAGCTATTAGACGTCGAAGAGCACGTCTGGTCTCCCATGTACGGCTTGAAGGGCAATATCGATGCCACAGTCGAGGTATCGATACAAGATGGTGCACATAAGAGGACACTGACGGTACCTTTCGAAGTCAAGACTGGAAAGTATGCCAATAGCAGCCACATGGCGCAAACCGCGCTATATACGCTGCTCCTGTCAGATCGCTACGATATCGACATTGTCTATGGAATCCTTTATTACATGGAGACATCCAAGACCTTACGAATTTCAGCCATCCGCCGCGAGCTCCGGCATATGATTCTACAACGAAACCAACTAGCCTGCTACATTCGTGAGCGGAGTGTTCAATTGCCGCCTATGCTGAGGAACAAGCATATGTGCGGCAAGTGCTACGCCAAATCAGCATGTTTCATATACCACCGACTGGCTGACGATGGCAATGGAGAGTCAAGTGGCATGAATGAGAAGTTCGATGAACTTGTTAAGCACTTGACTCCCGTGCACAAAGATTTCTTCGTCAAGTGGGAGAATTTACTAACGAAGGAGGAGAAGGAGAGCCAGAAGACGAAGAGAGAGCTCTGGACAATGACTAGCGTGGAGCGAGAGAAGAAATCTCGTTGCTTCGCCGATGTTATCATTGAAGAGGGATCAGCATCTGTTGACGAAGACAACCCGCGCATAAACCGATATCATTACACTTTCATCAAGCGGATCCAGCAGCCAGGGTTCTCTTTCATGGAATCTGAGCTAGGAGTAGGTGAACCTGTGGTGGTATCGGACGAAGCAGGACATTTTGCACTTGCTATTGGATACGTCACCGCCGTTCGCAAACACAGAATCAGCGTTGCTGTGGACAGGCGCCTGCACAATGCGCGCATTCGGCAACCTCATTTTGATGAAGCCAACAACCAGGTCTTCGCGAGTATCATGGAAGTCGCCGAGGAAGGTGCGTCACCGGCCGAAGCCATGAATAAAATTAAAGAATCACCGATACGGTATCGTTTGGACCAAGACGAGTTCAGCAACGGCATGGCTACCGTGAGAAACAATTTGGTGCAACTTATGGCGGACGATGTCCCTGGCGCAAGGCAGATTCGACGCCTTATTGTAGATTTGGTTGCCCCAAGGTTCAAGACGGTCGCAACACAGTATTCTGTGACCGAAGGTGAAAGCCTGAACGTTGATCAGAAAAAGGCTATCGAGAAAGTCATGAGCGCTCAGGACTATGCATTGGTACTGGGAATGCCAGGCACCGGCAAGACCACAACAATTGCTCACATTATCCGAGCGCTCATCTCTCAGGGCAAGAGCGTGCTGCTTACATCACATACTCACACAGCCGTCGACAACATTTTATTGAAACTCAAGTCGGATAAAGTACCAGTGCTTCGGCTAGGAGCCCCTGCCAAGGTTCATCCCGAAGTGCAAGATTTTGCGATCCTCGCTGGACAGCCTATGAAGTCCTTTGACGAGATCAAAGAAGCCTGGCATGGCCCGCCCATTGTCGCCACCACATGTCTTGGCATTAATCATCGTATCTTTAATGAACGGCTATTTGATTATTGCATTGTCGATGAGGCATCGCAGATTACACTGCCCATCTGCGCAGGCCCCATACGAATGGCACGAACCTTCGTTTTGGTAGGGGACCACAACCAGCTGCCACCAGTTGTGCGCAATGAAGAGGCTAGAGAAGGAGGACTGGACGTGAGCTTGTTCAAGCTCTTATCCGATACGCACCCACAGTCAGTTGTGAACTTGTCGCATCAATACCGCATGTGCGAGGATATCATGACGCTGAGTAACACGCTTATCTATGACGGCCAACTTCGCTGTGGCACCGAGGCACTGCGAAAACGAAAGCTTCACATCCCCAACATGGATCGTCTCAGACACCGCCATTATGATGCTTCAACGCTTGGTCTGGCTGGAACGCCTCGATCAATTTGCACTGGCCAGGTGCAATCGCAGTGCTGGTTACGCGACCTTCTTCAAAGCGAAGCACGCGTCCGATTTGTCAATACCGACAGCATGTTGCCACAGATCCGCGAGGAGGCACACGGCAAGCGCATTGTAAACTCAGCAGAAGTCAGCATTGTGTCCCAGATCGTGGAGAGCCTCTTGAGTGTAGGGGTGCCGGACAATGAAATTGGTGTCATGACACATTATAGAAGTCAGCTCTTCTTACTGAAGGAGAAGCTGCGCGGCCACGTTGGCGTGGAGATGCATACAACCGACCGCTTCCAAGGACGAGATAAGGAGGTTGTGGTTCTAAGCTTGGTACGAAGCAACGAGGCATGCAACATTGGCGATCTGCTCAAAGACTGGCGGAGAATCAACGTTGCTTTTACACGTGCAAAGACGAAGTTGTTGGTTGTGGGAAGTGTGAACACGCTGAAGGGGAGCGGCAAGGAGAATATGCTCAGCAAGTTCATCTCGCTCATGGAAGAGCGCGATTGGATATACGATTTGCCAGCAGATGCACTTAAAGACCACTATTTTGAAGAACAGGGAACGCAGCTTACTGCACTCGGCCCTACACCGAAACCCAAATCTCCAAAGAAGACTGCAAAGGGGCCAGGCAGGATTAGTTCTGGGAAAGAAAACTGGCGGCCATCGCCAAAGAAGGCAAGGATCGGGGAACGGGCGTTATTGAAGGATAAACTGATTACGAGGGACATTCTCAACGAGATGACAAACGGCATGTACTAGGATACGGACACTAGGCACAACTCGCATGGATACGGAGCATAGGGATTGGCATTTTCAGAATACTTTTTTTGTTGCTTTTTTAAGGAAATGAACGGAATATAATTAGTAGAAGTATCCTCAGGATTATCTGAACGGCAACACTTTAGTAGTACCTATAAATTTATCGTGGTTGCGTAATGTGGTTGAGCATGTACGTATGAGTTATTGGCCCGAACTTCAGCTCGGCGCGTATTATCACATAAGAGGTACGTACCGCTTTTCGCCCAAAGAGGCGAGGAGCGACAATTTTACGGGCTCGCTCACCACCCCGCTGGCGTCCTTCTGACATAACACAAGATCACGTGATTCACAACTACCGCTGGACTCGCTTTGGCCAACGACAGCTCTCACCAAAGACCATCATTGCAAACCTCAACGACCCTTGCGATCCACGGCGGACCTCTCCAACAAGCCATTGAGGCAGCGCTCGACGAACCTGCGAAGCGCCCCGAACCACTCATCCCTATTCCCGACCTATTTGCAAAAGCCATGGCCATAATCCGCAACTCCGTCGCGCCCCTGCGAGCAGCGCGCTGCATCCGCCGAACCGCCGTCACCAGCCGAAGCTTTGCCACGACCGTTCAACGACAGGGCGGCGGCGGCGGCGAGTCGCAATTCGAACCCCCTACCGGTTGGCTCTGGGGTATCAAGCCCGGCGAGAAGGTCGAGCCCGAGGGCTGGGAGTGGCCCATGTACATTTTCTTCGGCGGTCTCGCCGCTACCGGCATTGCCCTCGCATTCAAGCCCGACACGACGTGAGTATACTCTGTTACGATTATCTTTGGATCCGGAGAGTTTCTCATGTCCTGCCGAGGGTGCACTTCGCCTCGTTAAGTCATAGCTAGTCTTCGTGGTTTGCGAGATATATGACAATCTATCCCATCGGATTTTTTTGCTGACCGGTCAACCTACAGAGTATCAACCTGGGCCCTCGAGGAGGCACGAAGGCGGTTAGAGGCTGAAGGCATCCTGCCCGACCCCGAGCAGGTGAAGAAGGAGTAAAGGTCGCTGGAACGGCATCACTATCAACCTTAAATCATACGTGACGATCATCGATGGAAGGACAGGTCATTAGGCCCCCGAGGGCCAGATAGATGTATTTTATCCCTCCATTTTTCATATTTCCTTTCCTCTACGAGGAATTGTTTCGCAATGGCACACTGCATTAGATTTCGTTTATGATCAACTTAAATTGTCTAGGCGTGACGCTCCCGGCAATGTCTTGCAAGATAGCTTGAGTCATTACATGGAAAACTGCACATAAAAATGGTTAAATGATGACTTCAAAACCAAGGCGTTGCATTTGTTTGTGAAATTCAACAGCTGCCTTGAGCAAGTTTGATTCTCTAAGTGTATAATCTATCATCCCCGAACCTTTATTTTTGTCCTTCTCTACAGCTTGACGCTCCACTCGTGCTCAACATCACCGTACTGAATGTCCTCCATCCATTGCTTCATCCTCAGGGCAAGCTCTCCCGACTCCTCGTGCTCCTTAATACCGCAGTCGACCAGCTGGCCCTTCCATGCAATGGTCCTAACGGGGCTCACAATGGCAGCGGTACCAGAACCGAAAGCCTCGAGGAGTCTGCCCTCGCTTGATGCCTCAGCCAACTCCTTCATGGTGAACTTGCGCTCCACGACCTTCCAGCCTTCGGGGACAAGGCGCTCGCGGGCCAGTTGCAGGACGGAATCACGAGTCACACCCTCGAGGATGGTGCCATCGAGAGGAGCGGTAAGAAGCTCCTTTTGGCCAGTCTCCTTGTTGGCCATCGCGACGAACATGTTCATGGTGCCCACCTCCGTCACGTACTCCTCCTCGCCAAAGAGCCACAGGTTCTGCTGGTAGCCACGGCTCGCGGCCTGCAGCTGAGGCACGATGCAGGGGGCGTAGTTGGCGCCGAGCTTCTTGTCACCCACACCGCCGGGCCAGGCGCGCACGGCGTAGTCGGTGGCTTCGAGGGAGACGGCCTTGAAGCCGGTAGGATAGTAGGGTCCGACGGGGCAGGCGATGACATAGAGCAGCGCGGAGCCGGGGGGACCGATGCCGAGCGTCTTCTGGGTGCCAATCATGGTGGGACGCAGGTAGAGCGAGTAACCGCGCTTGTCGGGGATGAAGCGCGAGTCGAGCTGAACGAACTTGGAGATGAGCTCGAAAAAGCTGGACGGCTCGAAGGTAGGGAGGGCGATACGAGCTGCGGACTTGTTCAAGCGGGCCATGTTCTTGTCCGGGCGGAAGAGGCGAACGTTGCCATCCTTGTCTTTGTAGGCCTTCATGCCCTCGAAGCACTCGAAGCCATAGTGGAACACGCAGGTCGCCGGGTCGAGAGAGAGGTTCTGGTAGGGGGTGATTTGAGGTTCCAGCCAGCCATTTTCTTGGTTCCATTCGACGATGAGCATGTGGTCTGAAGTGGTCACTGGTTAGCCGCGGGGAACGCGACGAGGATGATTCGGAGGTAGAGGCGCCTTACCTGTGAATGTCCTGCCGAAGACGAGATCCTCAGGCTTGCTCAAGGCCTTGGGACTCGTCGTCTCGGTGATGGAGAGCTTCTTGGGGTCAAGGTCTTGCAGCTTGGACGAGGACGCCGCTTGCGCCTTGATGCTGTAGAGCCTGGAAGAACGGAGCGCAGGAGCGGCAATTGCCCTGCCGGCGCATCTTGCGCTCCTCAGAGCGAGGTTGAAGGGTCGCATGGCTTGGGATGGATGTATGTGAACTTGCTTTGCAAGCGAATGTGGGAGGTGGGAAAGTTGGAGGCTATATACGCTGAGCCCGCCGCGGCGCAAGACGAAGATGACTCAATCAAGTGCACCGGATGGAGTAGCAACGCCCTGCGAGCAACAAGAAGGTAATGCGTAGGGCGGCCGGCAGTCGCAGATATCAGACTGTGGATGCGGGAATGAGCCGATGCGTCCCAATTGGCGATCTTAGCACGGCACAGAGAAGGGAAGACAAAAGGTGGTAGGTAATAAATCTATCTTAGACTGGCCGGATACCGGACCTGCGCAGCACATCCCCAGGGCACCATGGCAGCGGTTCGGGTACCTGAGGTGGCCCCAAACGACCTAGCGTGGCCGACGTGGAGCGACAGTGGCCGAACATAACCGCCACGGCATCTCCGGCGCCGGCGCAATCGTACATCTCTCAATTTGGCGTAATCAAGCTGTTCGGTCAATTGAGGGCTTGGTTTTCTTTTTGTCTTCTACTTTCCATTACTCCGTGGACGGGAAACCATGGACTTGGATACCTTGTGCAGGATAGACTATCAATTACTGCTTTAGGAGAGCAAGCAAGCATGCTGTGAAGACGGCAGTCAAGTGCCCTGATGCTACCGCCGGGGGTCGGCGCGCTTGCATGATCAATTACACAAATAATGCCCTGGACACTGCCCAATCAGGTACGCTGGATTGTTTTCAATTCGTGCTCAGCTCCTAGCCCAGGCAGCTTATCACGGTTCGGTGCCCACGGACCAATTTATGGTGGATGCAGTGGGCTTCTCGAAACATACCTGAAGGCGATTCCGGTGGACGGGGAAGGTATCATAGGGTGCTGACAAAGAATGCTCCATGCCAAGACGAGCCCAGCTACCTCAACAGAGTACACCGCGACGTAAGGAACCGCCTACCGGTACCTCAGGTACAGGGTTTCCTTACCGTACCTACCTTAGTAACTTATCTTAGTTAGTAGAGACGAATCCAACAAGGCAAGGGTACGTACCATGGCACTGGCCAGGCGCAAGGGAGCTTCACCCCAATTAGCATGTGGACAACCAGCCCAATCCAATAATTCGCTGGACCCTGGAACGCCGTAATCGACATCTGGCAACACGGAAGCGAAATGCTTTACCGACAAGCACAGGATTAAATCGAAGAACCTTGGACGAGGCGACACGTTCATATCGGAAACTCGGGCTTGTGGCTTGTTGCAACGAGACGTCTGCACCTGCGCGGTTGCGCGACGCAACTCGTCAGCCCCCCCCCTTCGACGGAAGAGCTCCTATCCATAAGGCCTGGGGTCATGAGCTTGCGACTCGATCGCACCTGCTAGCCCAGCATGTTTTCCTCTGCGCTCAAGTCCATCTCGGCCACGAACATCTCCTCCAACTACTCCGTCTCCCCGAGTCCCACCTCAACCGCCGGCCCTTGGAAAATCTACGATGCCAAGAAGAAGTCCACAGGCAAGACCTACAGTGTCTTTGTCTTCGACAAGAAGTCGCTCGACGCCCACGGGAGCTCGCTCGGCCGGTCCGGCGCCAGCTCCTTCAAGAAGAGCGTTGAAGAGGTCGTCGAGCGCTTGAAGAAGGAGGCCTCGAGCCTGGCCAAGCTGAGGCACCCCAGCATCCTCGAGCTGGTCGAGCCCGTTGAGGAGACGAGGGGCGGCGGCTTGCAGTTCGTCACAGAGGCTGTCACGGCGTCTTTATCGAGCCTGTTACAGGAGAAGGACGACCAGGAGCGTTCCGGTGGGCCCGGTGGGCGCTCAAGCCGCTATGTTACTGAGGACGCAGACGGCGTGCGCAGACGGCGGGAGCTTGAGATTGACGAGCTGGAGATACAGAAGGGCCTGCTGCAGATCAGCAAGGCTCTCGAGTTTCTCCACGAGAATGCCGGCCTGGTTCACGGGAACTTGACTCCTGATGCCGTTCTTATCAATGCAAAGGCATGCCCCTCCAGCACCCGAACGAGAGGTCAACGTACACTAACCGGCTAGCAGTCTGACTGGAAAATAAGCGGTTTGGCTTTCTGCAGCCCTCCCGAGAATTCGAACAAGCCCACCTCGATCAATCCCATCAGCTTATACGAGGTCCTCAACATGGATCCTAGATTGCCCAAGTTCGTTCAGCTGAATCTGGATTATACGTCTCCGGACTTTGTCATAGACAACAACTTGACTACATCAGCCGACATGTTCTCGCTGGGTTTACTCTCTGTCGCATTATACAACTCTCCTCACAAATCGCCATTGGAAAGCCATGGCAGCCTTTCCTCTTACAAACGAGTATTCTCATCCTCGTCCACAGTGCCCACCGCCACCAATAACTATCTGGCTTCTCGGCCACTTCCAAGGGAGCTGTCTCACGATGTGCTACCGCGTCTCATAACCCGGCGCCCGGCGCAGCGCATGTCGGCGCGCGAGTTCCAGGAGAGCGGATTCTTCGATAACATCCTTGTTTCCACGATACGATTCCTCGACTCCTTCCCAGCCAAGACGCCCAATGAAAAGTCTCAATTCTTACGTGGTCTTAGTAAAGTGTTGCCGTCATTCCCCAAGTCAGTCATGGAAAAGAAAGTCTTGCCTGCGCTGCTCGAGGAGTTGAAGGACAGGGACCTGCTATCCCTAATCCTGCAAAACGTCTTCAAGATCCTCGACCTTCTCCCTTCAGCCCGGCGAGCGTTTAGCGAGAGAGTTCGTCCAGCTTTGAAGGATATATTCGTGGTTAACGCGAAGCAAGGCCAAGAAAAGGACCCTGCCCGGGATGCTGGCCTGATGGTCTTCCTTGAAAACCTGTCATCGGTTTCCACCAATTGCTCAGGAAAGGAATTCAAGGACGGTGGGTCGCCAACACCAAGCAGCCTGATTCACACGTATACTTACCTTACTAGATATCCTCCCCGTGGTGGTTGCCGCGATAGAGTGCCCCACGCATTCCATTATTGATGCCGCTCTTCGAAGCCTTCCCGTGGTCTTGCCAGTTCTCGACTTCAGCACCATAAAAAACGAACTGTTCCCCATCATAGCGGCCGTCTTCAGCAAGACTACTAGTCTTGCTATCAAAGTGCGCGGACTTCAAGCATTCGTAATTCTTTGCGGAGGCTCGAATGAGCCGACAGCTGATGATGGACTGAACGGAATCGCCTCGCAAAACAAAAAGACATCCTCTTCATCAGCGTTGGACAAATTTACAATGCAAGAGAAGATTGTGCCATTAATCAAGGCAATTAAGACCAAGGAGCCCGCAGTCATGGTGGCCGCACTCAATGTTCTTCGGATCGTTGGCCAAGTGGCCGACGCTGACTTTGTGGCCATGGATATTCTACCTATCCTGTGGAGCATGAGTCTGGGTCCTTTACTGGACTTGAAGCAATTCCAGACTTTCATGGATCTAATCAAGAGCCTTTCCAGGCGGGTGGAAGACGAGCAGACCCGGAAACTCCAGGAGCTCTCAGGATCATCCAACGGCGCGACGTCGGCGGTGGCCGATGACTTCCTCGCCTTTGGCGGTGTGTCGGGAACAAGCTTCGACCAGAGCAATGGTGCGACCGAAGACGATTTCGAAGCTCTTGTGAAAGGCAAGGCGATCGTCAGCCCAATGGCCTCCAGCAGCACGTTCACTGGCTGGGGCGAGAGCGCGCCAGCTACTGCGTCTAGCTCGGCTTCGAGGTCTGCGGCCACCACCCCACAGGCTCCGACTTTCTCGTGGTCAACTCCTAGTCCGTCCGGCACTCCCAAGCCGACAACTCAAACGAGCAATCTACGGGCGCAGCAGGGCCTTTCACGGACTGTAACGCCCGATCTCGCCCGCTTCGAAACAATGACGCCCACAACGACACAGTTCAGTCAGCCTCTGCAGCCCGCGCAGTCGGCCTTCCAGCCACCGCCCGCACAGAAGAGCCCCGCGACAGCATCGTCTGTTAACTGGTCTTCCAACGCCGCCCCTTCGTCGAATGCCTGGGCCTCTTCCTCCACACCCGTCACGCCTAGCTATCGACCCAACACAACGATATCCCCACCACCCAGTGCCACGGCATTCGGCACAACCATGGGCTCCATGAACTCTTCCATGTCTGGCCTATCTGTCGGCCAGCGGCCCGGCACTCTTGGTAGTACAGGCCCCACGGCATCGTTTTCGCTGCCGCCGCCTCCTGGGGGCGGAGCACCGGCCATGGCTAGCAAGCCTTCGGCCTTCAGCATGGCACCGCCACCCTCGCAGCCGGTTAACTGGGGCAGTACAGGCACTTTGGGCCAGGGATCGATGGGTAGCATGATGAATAGTAACGCGCACACGCAGAATGCCGGGGCCACGATGGGCGGGGGCCAGCAGAAATCTGGCTTGGACAAGTATGAGAGTCTTATCTAGAGCATCTACCCTGCTGTTCTCGGCGGGGGGGGGGGGACGTAGGTCTGCAGGTCGGTGAGAGTTCACTTGACACAAATGAAGGATAGAATTGAGCGATGAGCTTCCTGCCGAAGCGGTTTTTTGCAATATTGATCAAAATTAGAGGAAATTCGCCTCAAGCGGATTCAGCGTGGATACGTCCGCCTCCAGATAACCGACGTCATACCACCATATCACGTTCTAAGCTTCTCAAGTTCGATGCATGTGTGGCCATTGAAGTGGAATAACGTGTATCAACTATGAATGAAAATTGGACTCTACATTATGATAAGCCAATCAATCCTAAAGCACCGACAGTTGGTAACACCATCGTCAGTCTGAAAGTCTATAGTCAGACTGCCGCAACCTTTTCCCCGACTCGAAAGCACATCTCCTCTGCGAATCATATTCCCTTGGCCAAGTGGCCGAGTTCTGCTTCTCTGCTGCTGTCAGAACAATCGGGTCGAAACGCCTCTTGTAGCACCTGAACACCAAATCTTTTTTTTTCGCGTCCCAAACTCCTAACACCACAAAACAACGAGCGAAAGCTAGCCCCCTCTCAAACAAGGAAGAGGAAAAGGAACCATGTAAGAAACAAGAAAAAGAGAGAAACACAATGCAGCAATTCTAAATGGTTCTCAGACCAAATAAACTCGGCGGGGATATCTGAGGCTGCCACGAAACGACAACGTTCTTTAGCTCCAGCAGGAGCATCACAATAAAATCGTACTTGGAAGGGTTCGGCTCTACTTTGTGGGTTCTTTAACAGCGAAAGCATGACGACTCTTGAAGCCCTCTTGCGTTTGGACGTCGATCTTCTGGTCACGGGGCACCATCTCGTGCTTCAGCGGCCAGCCGAGTCGGCGGCACAGCTCGGCCACGACGACATCACAATCGCCAAGTAGGTCAATGTCGAAGTTGATGTGGTTGACGGCCTGACGCGAGATGTAGATCTGGGGGATGTGGGAGGGCAGCCAGCTCACAATCTCAGACACGGGGGTCACCTTGAGCGAGGTGCCAATGACGATGACCAGGTCGACCTTATCGCGATCATTCTCCGTCAGGCGGCGTGAGAACTCATCCGGCAGGGCCTCACCGAAGAAGGTGATGTCAGGCTTCATGACGCCAGCGCTGGGGATGTCATACTCGGAGTCGTCACCAGAGCTGTCATCGGCGCTCCACCGCTTCCGACGCTTGTCGGCCCCCGCAGAGCGCTTTCTCTTGATGGAGCCGGTGCCGGCGCGGAGAGATTGGACGCAGCGCGGACAACGGGGGATGTGGCCGGCTTTGATGTCGGGGAAGATCTTCTCGCCCTGGGTCTGGTAGCCACATTGCACGCAGCTGGCGGTACCGAAGGAGCCGTGGCACTGGATGAGCTTCTCCTTGGGGACGCCAGCCTTTATCTCCAGATTGTCAATATTTTGCGAGTAGTTAGTGAGGAGCTTGCCCCGTTCATGCAGCATGGCAATGAACTTGTGGGTTGGGGTGTAGCGATCAGTGGCAGGGACAATGTCCTTGGCGACGGAATAGAAGATGGTTGGATCCTGCTTGAAGACATCAATGTCGAAGACCTCCTGGGGGTCGTTGAGGCCTAGGTGTTCCAGCTTGGAATACAGACCGGTGCCCTGCGAGCGGAAGTCTGGGATGCCGAGGGAAGTGGAAATGCCGGCGCCAGTGAGCAGGATGATGTTGCTCGACTTGCTGATGAGCTCAACAGCATCACTAACAGTGTTGTAGCGAGCCAGTTTGGCCCGCTTGGACAGTTCACGAGTAATGGCCAGGGACAGCAAGCTGAAGTAAGCCTCGTCGGGCTCGCCGTCGAGGAAGGTCGGCACACGTACGCCAAAGGCACTAAGCAGCTTCCTTGCCGAATAACGGCCGGCGTCGACGGTGCGCTGGCAGAAAACAGCAGGCCCCTGCTCTCGCAACTCCCTCCGAAGCCTGTTGGCCTCTTCTGGTGTGCAAATGTCGGGATCTGCAGGATCAAAGAGGCGATTAGCATTAGTCCCGGTGCATGTCTTGGGTGGGGATGAAAATTCATGACGTGGCGATCGGGAATCCACGGTCGCAAAGTAATGCACGGGGAAAGGAAGAGACACAGAAAGAAAAGAAGAAGAAGAAGGGAAAAAAAAGGAAGAACAAGGGGGAAAAAACACAATGGCTCCGGAAAAGACTGACAAGAAGCGCGGCGCCCTCGGCCACGTCGTCGTCGTCGGCGGCAACGGCTTCCTGGGCCACTACATTGTCGACATTGCCCTCAGCCAGTGGACCACGACGGCCGTAACGTCCATCGACCTGCGCTGCGACCGCAACGTCAACCCCGCCGCCGCCTACCGCGAGTGCGACATCACCGACGCGGCCCGCCTCGCCGGCCTCCTCGACGAGCTCCGCCCGGACGTCGTCATCCACACCGCCTCCCCCGTCGTCGACGGCGGCAAGACCTCCAACGCCCTCTTCGACAAGGTCAACGTCGAGGGCACCCGCTCCGTCATCGACGCCTGCCGCAAGGCCGGCGTCCGGGCCCTCGTCTACACCTCCTCCGCCAGCGTCATCAGCGACAACCAGCACGACCTCTACAACGCCGACGAGCGCTGGCCCGTCATCCGCGGCGCCGCCCAGACCGAGTACTACTCCGAGACCAAGGCCGCCGCCGAGGAGCTCGTCATCAACGCCAACCGCGCCGAGGCCTCCCCCAACCTGCTCACCACCTCCATCCGCCCCTCGGGCATCTTCGGCGAGGGCGACGTGCAGACCCTCGCCGGCTTCCTGCGCGCCTACCACAATGGCAAGACCGGCGTCCAGATCGGCGACAACACCAACATCTTCGACTTCACCTACGCCGGCAACGTCGCCCACGCCCACCTCCTGGCCGCCGCCGCCCTCCTCGCCACCGCCAAGGCCTCCACCGTGCCCCTGGACTACGAGAGGGTCGACGGCGAGGTCTTCTTCGTCACCAACGACGAGCCCGTCTACTTCTGGGACTTTGCCCGGGCCGTCTGGACCGCCGCCGGTGACACCCGCGGCAAGAAGGGCGTCTGGGTCCTGCCCCGGGACGTCGGCCTGGCCCTCGGCTCCCTCAGCGAGACCTTCTACGGCATCATCCGCAAGCCCGCCGTCTTCACCAGCCAGCGCGCCACCATGGCCTCCATGACCCGCTACTACAACATCGCAAAGGCCAAGCGCGCCCTCGGCTACGAGCCCCTCTGGACCCTCCAGGAAGGCATCAACAAGGGCGTCCGCTGGGCCCTGGAGCACCAGAAGGAGGCTGCTATCAAGGCGTAGAAGAAGCCTCGCGTGAGCAGGGCTACAGGGGACTGGTTATCACCCGTAACACATCGGGGGTGTCAATGGGCCGCCTGGCGTGGTAGGAAACGAGAACATGAGTGGAGGATCTTTACATTTAATTCAAGTCTTGTACATGCTAATTGTTTCGAGCACATTTCACCTGAACATTTTGTTCCTCAGTCGCCCAGGGCCGCAGCATGCAAACCGAAGAAAAAGAAAGGCACGTTCCACATTTGATACCAGCGTTGTTTAATCACACTTGGCGGGAAAGCTGTGCAAGCGCCGTACACTACCATAGACAGCAAGATATGGATGAATAAAGGTCGATTGGTAAAACAGTAGATTGAAAGCCCACATGGTCCCCGTCTTACACCGCACAGGGGCATGCCCAAACCGTGACCCAAGATTCGTCTTTCAAACTTGAGAACCAACATAACCTCCACACGTCATGGCCCCTCGTGGGTGCGTGCTCGCTCTCTGGAGCCCCCCGGGCCAAACGCCTATGCTAACGCATGCTTCGTCGCCATCTCCAGGCAGGCTCGACAGGCCTGAGACGCATCGTGCACACTTCCCTTTTCTATTCCATCTCCTTTCCATCGATTGTTAACTCGACACCCGCACCGTTCAAACTCCTCTGTCCATCAAAATATAAACCAATTCATCCTTGTCGGGGCTTTCCGACCGTTGGCCAAGCAATGTAAATCCACGGTCAAGCATGGCGCCAGCACTTCGCCAAGACCAGTTGGCCCCCCTAATCCCCAAACCACAAACTCTCTGAAGCCTTCAAACTCCGACCAGTTGTTGCCGGACTACGCAACCATAGGCGTAGGTGAAAGAAAAATAGAAGTCGCCAAAGGACAGTCGCAGCTGTCTGAACGGGCGTCATTGTTTCGTCTTGTCTTTGCCAGTTTTTCAGCCTCTTCCCCCTTCCCTGCCACAACCGACAGGATAAAAGAAACAACGCCCCAGTAAATGCACAAATGCAGCTCTACAGTTTTGGTCTTCTGTTTGAAACACACTTGAAAGACGAATGTGAGTACGCTAAGACGTTGAAAACACATATGAGATGGTCGCTCATGAATTGCCGCCAACTCCGAGTCCGCTGCCTTGTCGTCCCCAGGCTGAATTCCGCCATTCGCGCCGTTGATTGTTCTCGTTACTATCGATGTTGCTATCGGATTGATTGAACTGATTCTTGTAGGGCGAGCCGGGCCCGTCAGGGCCTCTCCAGAATCTTTGAGGAGGCGTTCCCTGTGCACCAGGGCTGACGTACGGAACAGAGGGATCTTGGACCGGGCGGACGGTTGTCTCGCCCTGCCACAGTGCAGGGTCCGTTTCGACCCGTCTTGGTGGTGGACGTGTCGTGTTGTCAGCTCTATTGTAGACCTCGTTGACGTCAGCCAGAGGTATCTGGCCACGGCGATCTTGGAATCGCTTCAGAATTTCTTTGGCGGTCATGTCGCCATTGTTGCTGAAGAAGTAGGGGTCAGCCAGCAAGGTAAGGACCTCGGCAGGAACCTGCATGATCCAGTTAGCATTCTCTGTGGTTGCCGATGAAAAAGACAACTGCATACCTGACACATTTCCTCAATGTTAGCAATTAGCATCTCCACGGCATCGATTACATAGATGGCCTCGCCGTCCAGGGCTGGCGCCTTATTTGGGTTGGTGAGGAGATTCGGTGCGATGACGGTGGCTAGGTTTCGTATATCCATCTTGGAGCCCACCTCTTCGTCAAGCTGATGGAACGAACCAGCCCATTTGAGGAAGGCGAAAAGAATCTCAAGGCAATCTCGATGACTTTTGGGGAGCAAACAACAGGTCAAGTGAAGGCATTGCTTCCTCAGCTCAAGATCCTGGATCTTAGCAACGCTGATCCAGAGCCTGTAAAGTTTATGGGTCATTAATGGGTCAGGGAGATCCCGCAGGTATCGCTTCAAAAGAGCAGCCAGCTGAACGACAGGCTGCTCCATAAAGTTCACTGTGTCGCAGCCGTCGGCGTTGATTTGTTCCACCAAGGCTGACTGCTTCTTGATGTTGCCATTCTTTCGGAACACACCCTCAACGGAAAGATCCATTTTGCGCATGGATGAGATGATGTCGTCGATGATGGCCGGGATTCGAAGAGTGCCTGGACCAACGCCATCCGTTGAGTCGGCGCCATCCCGCTCAATGATCACCTCGAGAGGAACACCGAAGACGCCCTTCTTCTTCACATTTTTGTTCTTGTCTTGAGTGAACACTTTACCAAGATTCTTCCAAAACGTCTGTTGCTTCCTTGACTCAACCAAACTGAAGAGCTCATCGATGGTGAACTCTTGTTCGATCATAGGTTGCATTGTCAAGACAGCCAAGTGTCGCACATTGAAATACTCCAGCCCCGAAAGCTCTGAGAAAAACCTTCGGGCAATGCGAGGTGCAAACTGATCACTGGGGCGAACTTCTGCGCCTCTTCCCGCTGATCTCGGCCTCTGAAGACCACCGTCCTGGTTTGCGTCCCTAGCCGTGTTGAAAGCATCTTGACGAGGTGTTCCCTCCCGCTGTTGTTGCTGCTCGCGCGATTGCTCAACAGCAACGATGCGAGGGATATCGTCCAGAGTAATGCCGTCGCCTTGACCGAAAGTAATATCAGCTGTGCCATGGCCATGAACGTCGTCATGTTCACTTATGGCTGTTCCACGACCGTCAAGGTCCATCACCCTGGACGTTCGGGACTGCCTGACGCTGGAAGACAAGTGGCGATCTAATCTCGTGCTACGAAGTCTTCGCACATCGTTCAGAGTGTTCTCGTAAGACGACTCACGGCGATGCACATTGTCACTCGGAGCGGAGTAAGACTTTGAGCGAGACTCAGGAGATAAGCGAGGCGGTTCCAGTGTCCGGTCGCCATCAACCGGGCTATGGCCATTTTGTGCCGACTCGTCAGGATTGGACGGGAGTGTCCCATTACTTCTGAGTATATCCAGAAGCCGCGCCAGGGCCACGCGAAGCAAGAAGACGTATTGTTGCAGTTTTGTGACACGCTCGAAAGGGATGCCTGAGTCCGCATTAGGCGTAACGCAGTTGTTGCAGTAAATCCTGCGATCGAAGGTGTTGAGTCGTGCCTCTTCCAATGAAGCGCCCAGCTCTCGTCCGCATCGCGTGCACTTAGCACATGCCAGGTGCCACCTCATGTCGCCGTGTTTCGCACAACCGTCCTCCACAGATTTGTTGCAGCCGGCGCAATGATCTGAGTCTTTGGCTGACAGACGGGTACCATTCATGGTAACCTGAAGGGCGCCATCGTCTACCTTGTAAGTCTCAAAGTCGTGCAAGCCGTCCAAAAACTGATAAAGACCGTCAGATGCGTTCGCCTCGCGCTCCAAGCGCAGAGCACCCTGCAGACAAATACGGATAAGAAGCTTGAGATAGTGCGCAAGGCCAGTAACAAGTGAAAGAAGTTCCTGCGTGACGCCAAGTTTGCCGCCGCCAGTGTCCTGAGCTTTCGATAGTAACGAGAAAAAGGAAACGATTTTCTTGCAGAGAAGCTTTGCTTCGCGGCCGTAAGACATGCCTGTTATCAATGTCAGTAACCTTAACGTCCTTTGCAAATGGGCCCACTCGTGAGCAAGAAAGTCACAGCGCACCTTTCTCATTAACTTTGATCATGGTTGCATCCAACCTATCCGCGGACTGAAACAGGATCTCAACGTGCCAGATAAAGCGCTTAGCTACCAGCACACCATCAAGGTAGGCCCCGTTGCTGACATGAAGGAGCATATCGGAAATGCAGGCGGCAGAAGATTCCTCAAACGCTGAGAGGACGCTCCATATCCTGAAAACCTTCTCCTCCATGCGCTCTTCCTGGTCGCGGATACGCTCCCGGCCGGCTGCATCTGCTACTTCTAACGGCTCCGCTGATGCTTCCGAAGTCTGGCCCAGCCGCACATTCCAGAATTTGTGTATCATGTAGCACTCCGGGTGCCAATGTTGATTTTGACCATTTCGGAAGATCTCGACAAACTGCTTCAGAATTGCCGTCTGACAGCCATTACACTTCTGGGCGAACTGCGTCGAATAGTGGTAATGGCAGTAAACATTTCCGTCATGCTCATAGTAACTGTCAGATGCGCCAAAAACAGTCGTACATAGCGAACAGGTGAAATGATCCACGTGGTACTTTCGGTCCAGGGCTGTAATGTAGGAACCGCGAAGCGCTCCGCCACATTGGTAGCAGAGAAGTCCAAGTCGTCGAAAATAGTCTGTTTCGCACAGAGGGTATTGGCCACCACCATTCTCGTCGTCTGCAGGGAAGAACTTGGACGCCACGATCTCGCCACAGTCCTGCCCGTAGTATGAATGATTAGCCTCCAACCCATGCATTCGTTCGGTCTCGCGATACTCACCCTACACCTAAAGCAATCAAGGTGAAATGTCCCGTCCAGAGCTCTCACGAATTGGCCCGTAAGTGGCTCGTTGCACTTCTTGCACACCCTGGTGGGACCGCTCGAACTCCGTCGGCCGCTCCTCTGCTGGGATCGGTTCCTCTCGCTACTCTTCCGAGGGTCATCCTCGCGAACCGCTGGGGGGCCTAGGGGAGTTGATGGTGCGGAGCCCGCGTGCCTAAAGTTGTGCCCGTTGTCGGGAGTCCTGTGTCTCTCTAGTGGGTGCCCGACGACAGGGCTAGTGTTTTCATCGTGGTAATGTCCCCTGAATTGGTCAATCGGCGATGCGTTATCATTGCCAGACGCCATGGTTGCAAGAGGCGGTAGGGAAGCGTCAAACACAATACCCCTCCCATCCAAGGACTGGCCAAATCAAGTCTACGGGTTGTTCAACGGAAGCTGTGTTGCGGTCGGTGAGGAGGATCTCGATTGGCCGGCATCAGCTACTTGCGCCTGTAGGAGACTCTGTACAAGTCAATTGGTTGAAGAGGCGACGGAATCTCGGTATGTTTCGGTCGACTCGCGTTGCGGGAAGCAAAGGGCGGTGGCTTTTCCCCGGTTGTTGAGCAATGGAGAGGGGACCCCTTGTCCAGAGCCCGGCCCAAAAGTGCGTGAGGAGGCCGCGGTACGGTGGAGGCGGCGGGAAGTCGTCTTCGATCACCCAGGTGTCGATGAAGGCAGGGGCTCAGCAACGGAACCAAGAAACCAGTCCAGCAGGTCGAAGTAATGAGCGTCAGGAGAGCCTCCGGTCGTGCGTGGTGGAGCAGAGAAGCTCGAATGGCCAAGGGCTCGTTCAGCACTTGGTCGTCGAGTCGGCTCGAAGGAAGAGAAGGAGGCGGGGGTTGTAGAGAGGAAGTTCCAGAAGCAACCGTGAGCGAGAGCCCGAGCCTCGCATGCCTAGAGATAATGAGCGTGCAGATGGGGTAACCCAAGGGACCAGCAATAGTTTGAGAGAGTCGATTTCGAGCTCCAGCCTTCGACAAGACTGTGGATTCGGTAGTTGGAAGGGGAGGCTAGCGGGCCACAAGATGGATGTCGGGTACCAGTATCTAAAGGTAAACCACGGTACGGTACGTAAGGTACAAGGATGGGGCACGTAGAAGGGGACTTGGGAAACGGGTCGACCCCTTTTGTCGCCTGAGGCGCCAAAACCAATCACCTGTGCCCTCGCCTTGGGGGGGTTTTTTTGGGGGGGGGGGGGGGGGGGAAGGGGCGCTACCTTATTTCAGCTTCAGGCGCTTCGCTGCGTCATGAATCCGTACGCGACGCTTGAATGCAACCTGTACCCAGTTGTTTGGAACCTTGAGCTACCGGTTTTCTCAACTTAGGGGCTGGTCGCGGCGGGAGCGTACTGAATTTCCATGTTCCGTCTCAGGTACCAACTTTACTCAGGCGTGCCGTGGCACGTACCTTACCTTGCACAGCA
>PXOD01000122.1:0-108310 GCA_003012165.1 Paramyrothecium roridum | reverse complement strand
AAAAAAAAAGATGTTGGGACATTTCCAGGGTTGTCAGCGCGCGCACAGGAAGCAGCAGCAGTAGCAGTAGCAGCAACAGCAAGGCTTATACCCTATGACCGTCAGCACGGCCCTTGAAAGAGGACTCCCGTGCCTTGCCGTCGAGTGTCGGCACTGTACGGTCGGTATCACATACCGTATACCCACTCTGAGAATTCTTTTTTTGTGGACCAATGGGTATCCGTTGATCCGTTTATCTTGCAGTATCACGCATTGCATGTCCCCCGGTGCGGAGCCATCCCATCTTCTGGCACCTTTGCAACTCGACCTTGGAATAAGCTCCGGAAACCAAAGGCTGCTTTGTAATCTTGACAAGTCAATTAGCTTGCAGCTGATCGTGGCAATGCTGTTGGATCTAAGGAAGGTGGAAAACCGGTGTGGAACCGCTCCCCGGAAACGCACCAGCACTAGCAATTCATACTAGACTATTTCTCTTTCGACTACACAGGGATCCTAGAGTGCTCGATCTTGGTCTCGGGTCTTTTCCGTCTCCATAATCCGTCCTCATGCTATCAGGGTATACCCTTGGCACAGTGTTACGTAGGACGGATAAGCCTTATGCCAACATGAACAGCATCTGACCAACCATCTGGACGACATTGCCAACGGGGGCCCCTGCCGATCACCATTCCCATAAACTACAAAATGATCACAGTCAGCCTCCTCTTTGACTCATGCTTCTCCAGGTCGATCACTGAAGACGCTTTGATTTCTCGGTCAGCCCAAGTCGTTCATCATTCATCATGCACGGTGTTTCCTCGAGCTGGCTTCTGCTGGCCTCTGGCCTGGCGGCAGCTGCTAGTGCCTCAGAATGCCCATTCGCAAAGCGCCAGGCCGGCGCTGATCTGGTCCCACCCAGGGCCGTGTCGGACGATTTTGCCCGATGCCGGGTCGCTGGCAAGGCGGCCGGTGGCGGCACTAGGAGCAGCGACTTCTGGCCATGCTCTCTCAAGCTCGATGTCTTGCGCCAGTTCTCGCCTCAGTATAACCCTTTGGGTGCTGACTTTGACTACGCCAAGGCTTTCAAGTCTCTGGACTGTATGTATTCTTCAATTGAGCATGATGCACGGACAAGCTAACCAGAATGTGCAGATGCGGCTCTGAAGAAGGACCTGCGCACGCTCCTTACCGACTCTCAGGATTGGTGGCCTGCCGACTTTGGCCACTATGGTGGACTCTTTATCCGTATGGCTTGGCACAGCGCCGGTACCTACCGTGCTATTGACGGCCGCGGTGGTGGTGGCATGGTGAGTGAGGATCGAAACCGTCTTCGCAGCCTGTGTGTTAATGAACGTCTCTCCAGGGTCAACAACGCTTCGCTCCTCTGAACAGCTGGCCCGATAACCAGAACCTTGACAAGGCTCGCCGCCTCCTCTGTAAGCGACACTGATATCTCCTAGTTTGAGTTAACATAGCTATCGGTTACTAATGCCATGCGCAGGGCCTATCAAGCAGAAGTACGGAAACAAAATTTCTTGGGCCGATCTGATGGTTCTCGCCGGCAACGTCGCCCTCGAAGGCATGGACTTCAAGCCATTTGGCTTTGCTGGTGGTCGTGCCGACACTTGGCAGGCCGATGAGAGCGTCTACTGGGGTGCTGAGACCACTTTCGTTCCCCAGGGTAACGATGTTCGCTACAACGGTAGCACTGACTTCGTGGACCGAGCTGACAAGCTCGAGGAGCCTCTGGGAGCTACCCGTACGTCCAACACATACTTAGGCTTGTGACGTGACAAAGCACTGACCATTTTAGATTTGGGTCTCATTTACGTGAACCCCGAGGGCCCCAATGGAAACTCCGACCCCCTCATGGCCGCTCACGACATCCGCGTCGCTTTTGACCGCATGGGCATGAACGACGAGGAGACTGCTGCCCTGATTATCGGTGGCCACTCCTTTGGCAAGACCCATGGAGCAGTCGCAGGATGTATGGATAACACAATATCGATCAAATTGTACCTTTGCAGCTAACTCGTGGTTCTAGCAAACATTGGCCCTGAGCCTGAAGCCGCTGATATCGGCGAGATGGGTCTCGGCTGGCGCAACAGCGTCGGTTCGGGCAACGGCCCCAACCAGATGACCAGCGGTCTGGAAGTCACCTGGACTAAGACCCCTACCAAGTGAGTGATCACAAGATAAAGGTGGTTTCGAAGGGCAGCATACTAATCCAAATTCAGGTGGAGCAACGGCTTCCTCGAGTCTCTCCTGGGCAACACTTGGGAACTCGTCGAGTCTCCTGCCGGCGCCAAGCAGTGGCAGGCTATCAATGGAACCCTCGACTACCCCGACGCCTTCGACAAGACCAAGTTCCACCGTGCCACCATGCTGACCACCGATCTCTCCCTCATCTACGACCCCGAGTACCGCAAGATCAGCGAACGCTGGCTCAAGAACCCCGACCAGCTGGCCGATGCTTTTGCCAAGGCCTGGTTCAAGCTGCTTCACCGTGACCTCGGTCCCCGCTCGCGCTACCTCGGACCCGAAGTACCCAAGGAGCAGTTCACCTGGCAGGACCCTCTCCCTGCCCGCAGCGGTGAGGTTATCAACGCCGCAGACATTACTAGCCTGAAGAACGCCCTGCTCTCTGCTCCCGGACTTGATGTGTCAAAGCTCGCGTCCACTGCCTGGGCCTCGGCTTCCACCTTCCGCAACTCTGACAAGCGTGGTGGTGCCAACGGTGCCCGCATTGCCCTTGAGCCCCAGCGCAGCTGGAAGTCCAACAACCCCAAGCAGCTCACCCAGGTCATCGACGCCCTGAAGAAGGTTCAGCAGACGTTCAACGCCGGTAGCGCCCGCAAGGTCTCCCTTGCTGACCTGATTGTTCTTGGCGGCGTCGCAGCAGTCGAGAAGGCCGCCCGTGACGCTGGATTCAAGAGCATCACTGTTCCTTTCACTCCCGGCCGTGTGGATGCCACCCAAGCCCAGACCGACGTTCGTGCCTTCAACTTCTTGGAACCGGCCGCCGATGGCTTCCGCAACTACGGCCAGGGTAGCATCCGCGCTCGCACTGAAGAACTCCTCGTCGACAAGGCTGCCCTGCTCACCCTCACCCCTCCCGAGCTGACGGTCCTTGTTGGCGGCCTCCGCGCCCTGAACGCCAACTTCGACGGCTCCTCGCGGGGTGTCTTGACCGAGAAGAAGGGACAGCTGACCAACGACTTCTTCGTCAACCTCCTGTCCCCCGCCTTTACCTGGACCAAGAAGGACAACGCCGGTGAGGTCTGGTCCGGTGTCGACCGCAAGTCCAAGGCCGAGAAGTGGACCGCTACCCGCGCCGACCTGGTCTTCGGCTCCCACGCCGAGCTCCGCGCCATTGCTGAGGTTTACGGTAGCGTCGACGCCAAGGAGAAGTTTGTCAAGGACTTCATTGCCGCGTGGACCAAGGTCATGAACCTGGACCGTTTTGACGTTGTGGCGTAGTTAACATTCTTGCAAATTTATTTGTAGCGTTTGACGCATTAGTATATAATTGATTAGGAGTTTAAATTTGTGCTTGTCATGTAGCGAGCACATAGATATAGAATGTCTTCATCATAAAAGATGCCATCAAGTATCAATCCCTTGTGACAGACTTTTAAATCTTTCACCCACACTAATGAGCCATCTGACTATTGAATCACACTCGGAAAGCGGCGAGTTCCAGTGCTTAAGCTTACCCTTGCCGCGAAAAGCAAGTCGTTATCATGGCACAAGAGAATGTGTGATGGCGCATAATATTGTCGTCAAGCTCTGACCTATACATCCAGAATAGTTCGATGATTCCTGACTCACGCATCTGTGAATGACAAGATCTTGAAAGGATGAAGCTACATCGTCATATAGTTGTTGAACAAGTACTAGAAAGATGATATGGAAGGAGAGTAAATAGTATTAGATGACTGCAAAGACAAACTACAAATACATTGTCAGAAAAAGAACGTATACATTGATGTCATACAAAGAGAAATTTTGGATGCAACCAGGGCAAGCCAAGCATGAAGCCATAGCTATTTGTCGCGGTTCCTTTCCGAAAGATACCAAGAGACGTAACGTCGGATTGATAAACGTCAGGGTCAAAGGAGATAGTAACAAAGGAAAATTTCCGGTGTGGCCGGGTCCAGATGCAACTGTCGTCAGGTCAACAGCTGCACTTAAATTCTATGAATGAGCTTCGCAGCATCGCCAAGTTCATTACTTCTCAAGCAGACACCTTGTTGGCACGCAGTCTGTCTCGAAGCGCGAATCTGTTTGTTGTAGACTTAATCTTGACGGGCTCAACGGGCTGGACCTTCGCCTGGGGCTTTGAAACAGGATCCATAAGTAGTACAGCAAACTTCTTCACAGCATGCTTCGATGGAAGTAGCGCGGTGGGACCGAACCTCTGGATGGCCATCTTGAGAAAGTCAAAGATATCCTCAACTTGGTGCAAGACAGCATCCAAGGGAATGAGCTTGATTGATTGGAGCTTCTCCATGGAAAGAGCCGACAAGGCCTGCAGCGCAGCATCTGCCATGACGGCACGCTGGAGAAGGACTCGTGTAGCCTTCTCATCCGTACTCTCGGTAGCGGGCGCAGAGTCAGCGCTCCCGGCCACCTTCTGCAGTAGCTTAGGTGCACGCTCAGCAATTTCTGTTTGACCAGCTGTGGAGACTACCTGCTCGGTCGCCAGAATGGCGCTTCGTAGGACAGGGCCGACAGAAGAAAACACCTCCTCTCTGCCAGGGAGGGACAAGGTAGGGCCGAACAGACCCTTGACGAAATCGTTGCCGCTACCATTGATACCACTTCCGGGGAAGTGGCGAATACCGAGGGCCCGGCGCTTGGGTTTCTTCTGTCCGTCAGCCTGATCGATAACATCTTCCTCGTGGAAGCTGGTGATATCCACAGCTGGCTCTGTAAGGTAGGGAGCGAGAAGGCGAGCAACGTCATCAATCTGAGGAGCGCTGGCGTTCCAAATGCCTCTCATCGTTTCGACAATTTCGTCGAGCTCAGGCGACTCCTCAATGGCCAGGACGGCTTGCAGGGACGCTTCAGCCAGAAGTGCACGCTCAGCTGCACCGGACACCTTGTGCGACTTGCCGCTCGAGATTGTCTCGGCGCCGACGACGTACCGAAGCAGGGAGCCAGCTACTGTGCTCACAAATTGACCAACCGAGCCGAGTAGCGGCGACTCAATGTCGAGAGTTGCGGTATCAATCTTTGATACGGCCAAGAGCGTTTCGTAAAAGGGATCCAGTTCAGTGTCATCCTGCTCAACGGGCGTGTTTTCGTTCACGGATACCGACACGAATCCATCAGTATCTGGCTCGGTGATGATGGTTGGCACGGCAGGGGGGGCTGGCACAGTCTCCTCGGGCTTGGCTGCGGGCTCAGGCTCTGCGGGTTGCTCGACTTGCGTGGTCGCCAAGTCACCACAAGTGCCACCACAGCCGGCGCAATGCGCGGGCTTCTCCTCAGTGACAGGAACAGTAGTGACGGGAGATGCTGAAATTTCCGTCTCGTCAGCTAGTGAACACTTTAGAAGATGGCAAGTAGCTTACTCTCTTGCGCAGGTGCGTTGTAAGTGCCAACCTCGATGCTCTGGGGCTTTGCGACTTGGATGAAGGCAATATCCCGCGAGCGACCCTCACATCCGCCAATCCATTCAGCAGATGTGACAATGCGTTGTCCGTAATGAAGCTGGGCTTGAGAGTTCTCCGAGGAAGTGAGGCCCTTGTTACCAATGTAGCACTTAACCTGTGTAGCAGCGCCAAGTTGGTACTCGGCATCATATACAATGTCGCTCGCGACAACGACAAAGTCGGGGCGAATCAGCCAACCATTTCCGGTTTTCCACACTGAGTAACCAGTCTTGGGGTTCTCGAACCGCGACTCAATCTTAACAAGAGCTAAAGGCGGTGTTATTAGCAGAGCAAGAAAATAAGGTGTTGAAGGAACCCACAATGGTACAGGCCCGCAGTCTGCAGCGTGGCCAAGTCAATACCAGTCAGTGCGACCAATGGATCGCTCTGCTTCTGACAGGTGTCAAATGAGATTGTGCCGGCCTCCAGAGGAAGAGTAGAGGTGGTTTGATCCAACTTCCACGTGGTGGAAGGAGTGGAAAACTGAGCGAAAGCCATCGTTTCGGAATGGGGTTTGGAGCAGAGAGAGACAGGCTTTTCGAATGAGATCAATATGTGAGAAGTGATGCTGAGGTGTTCTGTGGAAATGATTTTGGGTAAGGGAACATTATCATCTTATACTTAAGTAAACGACTGCTTTATTGTTCACAAAAGAAAGCACCGACTGGATTGTCGACTCCTAGTGATCTCAATGATCGAATAATGCGCAGATCTACGCAGCCTCTAGGCTCATAGCAGTGGCTAGCTGGAAAATCATTTCTTTGTTGATTCACTTACCCTCCATGAACGAGCCTTGTCCTCAGGGCTGGCTGGATTTGGCAGTCTTTCCGAAGTTCAGCTTGCCCTGACACAATGACATTCGCCGGCCAGTCCGTAAGTATCGTGATGGCGAGGCCCTGGATGGGTGCAAGTCCTGCTCGGCCCAGACACGGCCGGTGGCTAATGGTTCTAGACGTCAGTAGCTTCAATAGACCGACAGCCGAAGGCCCCCTCTCTCCAGGCCTTGGTGGCTTCAATGTCGCACCCCAGTCCAACCATTGCCAAACGACAAGACAATAGTTTGAACATGCTATGGTCTTCTTCAACGCGTAACCAGCAGGGTTGCTAGTGGGGCACCATACCTGGTTGACGCTCAGTCCCAAACGTGGCAAACAGCACGGATCCTAGCTAAGTCTGAGAAAACATCGCCATATTGTCTCGCGGCAGAAGAAAGAAATACGAAGCTCGGTGCTTCCGAGTGATCCTAGATCAGTCTCATCACTTGGTGGAGCCGCAGCAACGCCTTTTGGCTGGTGACGAAGCCACCACATGTCATTGAAGGACACAGTAATTGTTTGTACAGAGGGACTTGACACCAGATTCGGTCAATTTTTCAACTCGTCAAGTGGTTCCTCAGTATAATCCTATTGCATTCGCAGGGTCCAATGCACATGGTGCTTTGTGGATGAAGGCGCGCGCCACTAGTCTATCCTCGAGCGTGTTTACTTGGATAAATCAACTGAGATCGAGACGTGTTCTGATTATGCTGTCAAAGCACAATATCCCACCTTAAACCTGTCGTCCTCTGAGATCTGCTGGCTATATCATTCTAGAATATGTTCATGGTATCCTGTATCGGCTGAAGAAAGCGCTGCGTTGCACTGTGGGACATGCCCTTGCAGATTGCGGTACAAAGGCGTTGAACTTCACACGCTATATGAGCTAGATAATGTGAGAGGCTTGGTCAAAAGCAATTCTCGTCTCAACCTACTCGTCGCTTGGGATCCCAGGTTTGCTATTCTGAAGCCCGTGCGCGAGTCAAGAAAAGTCCAACTTACTGATGGCGTTGAAACATCCAGAATCTCTGGACGCGAAATCTGTGCAAGAGCATGAGTAAACTCTTTTTTTTTTTTTTTGATCGTCCCCCTGCAAGCCTAGTTTCATCCAGCACGCCGAGTGCCCAATGAGCTCTTCACAGTTTCACAAACAAATCCAGTCCACAACAAGACTAACATAGACACAATCAGCCAGCCACTGTCATCATTATTGTCCGACATCAATATTTGATCATTGTCGATAGTTCTGGATTGCGGATGGCAATGATGAAGATGTTTTACCCCTAAAACAGAGTACGTAAGTGGACACGATGCTCATTTCGCGGAATAGACCCAGAATTTAACGTAGGTGTTTCGAAGAAATGAAAACCTGGAGCTCCAGCCAGCCTCCGAGCCCTTCGGCTTGCCCAGCAGTTCCTTTTCAGGCAACTGCCCTGCAAGCATATCGAATGACGCTGTGGGGTCCAAGCCACCTTTCAGCGCCTGTGCAGAGACATGGGGGTACCGGGCCGGTGCAGGGGTATGGACGGCATGCAGCGAGCCTAGGCTTCTGTTCGGCTGACGCGCTTCGGCGCAGTGGCGAACCAGATACGAGTTCGACCGTGGCTATGACCTCGTCCTGTAGCTGTGGTTGTCTGAATTGACCTAACTTAAGAGAGCTAGCTTGAATTTGCTGGATGTAAAGTTCCTGAGACTTGACAATGTACGACTAGCGAATTGAAGCAGCTGGGCTTGATCGCCTCTGATGATCTTGATGTTGATTGTTGAGGTAATATCATGACGCTCTTGATGGACAGGAAACCTCTCCTACCACTCGTGAAAGATGTATTTAAGTGCCGTCTCACCCTCACTTCATCAGGAGGAACAGCCCGTAGTTGCATTATACTCAGAAGTCTGACACGACACTCCCACATTCAATCACCCTTCGTCCAACTATTCATTGTCCCATTCCATCCTCACCAACTCTCTTGTACATCATGTCTATTCCTCAGAAGGGTGATGTTCTCTCAATCCCGGCCTACTCCCCGGAGTCTGAGTCAGCTACTCAGGAAATCTCCTGGTCGCAGTCATTCAGAACTCGCACTGCACGTTACTTCATTGTGAAAGCTCAAAATCAATCCAGGGGCGGCGTTGATGTGCTTCTTTACGTGCAGGATAGCTACTACAAGAATGAGGGTAGCAACGAGGTTATCGGCAAGCTGCCTGGTGCCAGGAAGGAGGGCAGTAAGTTCAAAACGATCCAATAATCATGGATGACCATTATTAATTCCCGTTCAGACTCCTGGATCGTCACCATCTCCGACAACTTCCAGTACGGGCAGCTAAACAAGAACGGCGAAGGTCGCTGGGTTTGCCTTCATGACAAAGGCAACAAGCCTTACCAGGTAAAAGCCTTCTGACCAGTCGAGAAAACATTTGCTAACAATGAAAAGCACCGATTCATGGTGACTACCATCCAGGGCCAGGCTGCCGAATGGGCCAAAGTGTTGGCCAAGGCTTTCGGAGCCGGTCAGGTCGCGGATAATGTTTCCAAGCTTGGCAACAGCTTTATTGGTGATTATCTGCATACCTTTTAAATGGTCTTGGCACTATTGCGGAACGATAGATTGTTATGGGATGAGGGCGGAATCTGTCATCCCAACCCGTGCTCTTAGACGGACTAGAAATGCGTCATTAGTTCGTTAGTACATTCACATAAACTTCAATTTTGTAGGAGGAACAGTTCAGATTTATGGCATTTAGTGTGTTGGTTATAGTTTGGAGAAATATTGCCTGAATAACAATAGTCACTCTTTTGGAAAGATCCGTCTTTTAGCTGCCATATGAAGCAGTCCATTTGCAAAACGTCAGTTGCCCTTCCAGCGACTAGGAACCCTTCACCAAGTTTTACCTACCCTGAAGCTATCCAGCTCACATCACACAACCTTGATCTTCGTCCACGTTTGTTTCAACAATCATCCACAAGCACACATATTGTTTCTTAATTGTCGAGTTAGATATGTGTTACATAAGAGCTAAGTCAAGTATGTGACTCAGCGTTTGGCAGAATGGTGGCAAGTCATTAAGTTGTGACAAATTGGGTTCATTGGTCGAATGAATGCAATGTCAACAACATTTCAAGTACCTCCGTGCAATGGATGCGGGCCGTTTGTGGCTCAGGATATGATTTCTAGATAATCAATTGTCCAATTCTGCTCTTTTTGTGTGCCAATGGTGTCATTTATCTCAATCTCTAATCTATGAATTCCATCATGCCTTGCGCAGCGTATGGTTCCAGATTGCCTGGAGCGTCTTCGGTGAATCCTTCGGAATGCGCTTGAACCCATCTTCCTTGTCGATATAGGTAACGCCAAACCGAGGGCCGTAGCCATCATGCCACTCAAGATTGCTGATTAGTTTGATTAGCAATTTGTTGACCCTAGCCACGAGAAAAACTTACTCTAAAAGGCTCCAGCAGTGATAGCCCACAATCTTGGCTCCGTGGTCCTTCACCGCATCACACAAGGCCGAAATGTAAAGATCTAGGTATTCTTGGCGGAATTTGTCGTCTATAATTTGTTCCAGAGGTAGGTCTGCTTCGTGTTCAACTGAGTAACCGTTCTCGTAGATGACCATGGGAAGATCGAGATCCTTGGCATAAGTCTCCCAACAATGGACGAGTAATTCTCCAAATCCCCAAGGAACTGTCTGTGCGTTAACTACTTACGCACGAGTCTAACAGCGAGTTCTTACCTGTGTGAGGGTGACCGTTCTCCCCTCGCCGTCCGATCAACTGGCCGTCCTTAAGGAATGTCTTTTCAATGTCGTCGAGGCCCCACCAGCTGACGCCAGTGTCAGGCTCTAGCTGCTTTCCAGTCGCATAGGCTGTGCCATAGTGATTTATAGAGAAGCTTGGTCGTATTTGTTAGATTTCATCCTGTTCAAACAAGGATTGGAATGGACGAACAAGTCGGCAGAGCCATGGATCACGGAGAGTTCTTCATCTGTAAGGTGTGGGAATATGTCACCATAGCTATCCCACGCCTTGGTTTGTGTTCCCTTGACTGACCCTCAGTCAGCAACGTTATTTCTTCTGGGACTGGAGCCATCATACATATCGGTAGCGCAAACCAGCCTAGTGTTCGCTGCTCGGAGATTCTGGTAGCTTCTTTGGCCTTCAGTGAATCGTCGAGAGGTGTCACCCACTCGTTGTTCTAAGCAATGGCCACAGATCAGCTAGAGGGAGGCGTAGCGGCATGCCCATGGTGTGTTCTGAACTTACCAATGCAACCCCAATGACACCACCTTGCGACTTTTGAAACTCTTCTCGGTAGAGTTTTGCTGCGTAACCGTGAGTAAGGAGACAATTGTGTCCGACCCTACAGCAGAATGGTCAGCTGACATCACCACTGGGCATGGTTCATCTCACCTGAAGAACTGGGCCCGAGTGCACCCTGGAATAAGTCCGTCCATGCAGTGGGCGGTAAAGATATAGGGCTAAGATCATACAAAAATTAGTCCTGCGTTCTACTGGCAATAGAATGAGAACCCTTACCTCGTTAATGGTCAACCATCGCTTGACCCGATCACCAAATCGCTCAAAACATATCCTTGCAAAAGCGACAAAGTCTTCAATCAACTCATCACTTTGCATGGCTGCAAAACCATCATACTTATCATCAAGTGCCAATGGGGTGTCATAGTGATGCAACGTGATGGTAGGCTCAACTCCAGCAGCAACAAGTGCATCAATCTAACATAGATTATCAGCATCGAAGATGGAGAGGAAATATCGAGAACCAAGAAGCTTGGTGTCTTGGCTATCCAACGTTGTGCCGGGAGAAGAATGTAATCAAAATTACTTACAAGCTTGTTGTAGTACTCGACACCCTCCTCATTTACGTGTGAGCCCTTGCTACCTACGCGAAGTATTAGCGAAGCCCGAAATAGTATCAGCAGAGGATAGGCCCAAACAACCTTGAGGAAGAATTCGGGACCAAGAAACCGAAAAGCGGTACGAATTGGCACCATACTGCTGAAGGAGCTTTACGTCCTCCTGCCACAAATCGTAGGATCGGCAAGCATCGTCTCCGTTGGATTTATCTTTCAAGATCCTGTCCCACGTACAAGGGCCTCGGCCACCACGCGTGGCGGCGCCCTCAATTTGATATGCTGCTGACCTGGAAATGCCATTGTCAATTGACGGTCTCTCCTAGAAAGCAGCAGAAGCTCTCCTTGGTTGGGTCCACTTACGCATAGCCATGGAGGAAGTTGGCCGGTAAGATGTTTGCGTACTCAGGACGCTCAGGTATTGTTTTGGAGGTCATGGTAATGGACGCTGTAATGATTGCACATTAACTAACAGAAACGTGAGAAATATGAATGTGAGAAGATATTGGACTGTTGGACTACGGTTCAAATACTTGTCACGGTCTGGGGAAGAGCCTGCACTATGGAGAAGATTGTGGGGAGATGTGGATGAGGCCACAACCCCTTTGTTATTCCGTCTACCCTCCGGTTCCGCTGCGAAGGTCGTGTTTCCAAAGCTAGTTCAGGGTTATATTGTAAATGGCCCTCCGCAATTTCTCGAGTTTATGGAATCTCCCAGTTCCACTTCAAAGGCAAAAGTCGTTCCGATGAACGGGTCCGACGGAGCCGATTGCTCGCATCATGCAATATTAGACAGGGTTTCCTATCAATCTTTGGCAGCGGTTTGATAACCACGCCAAGCCGGACCCGTCGGGCCCGTCAACGGCCGTACTGCAATCTGCAATGCGCCTGCACCATTGTTATCTTTCCTATCATGTGCCGCGCTGATCTGCCTTAGTTGCTAGCCATTCCAAACAGCGGGTCCGACGGAGCCGTCTTGTCCGTTTGGTCCGTCGACTAAGTCGCCCAGATAAGCTAGCATGGCACTAATGCCGACTGGCAATACAAACGACTTCTTCCTCAAGCCTCGAGTTTGAAGACTATCAATGACTCGGCTTCGTATGGCACTTGATACGGTAAGAACCAATGATCTAGACCGGGGAAATCTGGATGGGCCCACCTCCCCACGAAGCCTCCCCCCTGGGGCGAATTGCATCGGACGACATTGGACACTTTTCTCCTTTGCAAGCATGATGTGACCCGGGTCCAAGGCATCGGTATCTTCAGTCTATCGGTATATATTTCCCCCAGGAGCTGCTGGTGGAACTGGAACTTCCAGCCCGTCTAATTCAAGCCCTTCAGACCTCCTAATCAGGAACCACCATGTTTGAATTCCTGGAGGATACCACTGCCACTGGCATCTGGTGCATGATTCTGGCATGCGCAGGTGCTGTTCTCTTCGTGAGTCGCAATCACTAGTCCATGGCGATGTCCCGTGCAGAGCAAGTCTGACTTTGTGATTTCAGGGTTTTGATAATGGTTGGTGGGGAACCATCCAGGGCGCAGAAGCTTTCCTCCGAGACTTTGGAACCTGCGAGGTTATAGATGGTGTCGAGACTTGCGATATTAGCACTGCTCAGCGTTCCGCTGGAAGTTCTGTCCAGTCTGCCGGTATCAGTCAGTTAACCAATCACTTATCCAATGACTTGTCTTCGATCAAGGCGAAAGCTAACAAACATAAAGTGGTCGGAAGTATCTTGTCTGTCTACATCAACAGGCGCCTTGGTCGCAGAATGGCCCTTGTGGCTGCCGGTATCATCTCTGTCATCGGCGTCATTATCGAGCTCACCAGCGCCGTCCCGTCGGCCCGCTTTAGTCAGTTCGTCGCTGGCAAGGCCATCGCGTCCATTTCCATGGGCATGGTGGCCAACATTGTCCCCATCTATCTTTCTGAAACATCGACAGCCCGCGCGCGGGGGTTTACCATCAGCATGTACCAGAACATCCTCATCATCGGTTTCCTTGTTGCAATCTCAGCCGTTTATGGCAGTGCCCAGCGAAAAGATTCCGCGGCTTACTATATCCCACTCGCACTGCAGTTAATCGCGCCGCTAGTTATGATAGCTCTGAGCCCAAGGTTGCCGGAAAGCCCCCGGTGGCTCGTATGGAACGGGTAGGTTGCTATCGAAGTCTTCACATGGGTTGAACGGACATCTCAGCTGACCATACAACAGGCGAAGTGAAGAAGCCATCGAATCCGCAAAACGATTATTTGCCACCGAGAAGAACAATTTTGACGCTGTCCAGTACGTGCGAGAGCTTGAGGTTGCTCTGGACCACGAAAAGAATGTGGATAAGCCTGGCTGGCTAGATCTCGTCCGCCAGCCAACCCTGCGCCGTCTGCTCATCTCCGTCGGCGCGCAGTGTTTCCTCCAGGCGCAGGGCTCTAGCTACATAACCAACTACTACGTATCCTTCCTCCGCGACCAGGGCATCACCGACCCATTCCCATACATCCTCGGCATCAACATTGTCTACTATGCCGGTATTCTTACTGGACATTGGTTTCCAGACCGATACGGCCGCCGCCCTACCTTTATCTCAAGCACCCTGATTTGTGGCATCTTCATGCTCATCGCCACCACCGTTGGCGTTACCGGCGCGTCAGGTGTGGTCAGTATGGTCTTCAACTTTTTGTGGCAGCTCGCCAATGGCGTTATGTCTCCACTAGTCTGGATCATTTGTACCGAGGCCGCGCCTACGGGAAACCGAGAAAAGGTCCTGTCCTTGGCTATCTTCATCAGTTTTGGCGTTGCACTTCTCATCACCTCATGTTCGCCCTATATTCAGGATAAGGGTTACGGGAATCTAGGCCGCAGTATTGTAGGTCTCACTTTATCAAGGAGCTTGACTGGGCTGACATTACCCAGGGATACATCTGGGGTGGTTTCTCCGTCATCACATCAGTCTGGGCCTATTTCATGGTGCCTGAAACCAAAGGTATCTCTCTCGAACAACTCGACTTCCTCTACGAGAAGCGTACTCCCACCCGCGTCTTTCGTCACCACAAATTTTCACATGCCGTGGTAGCCGATGAGGTCGCCAAGGAGGGTGATGATGTTGAAGCGTTCAATGTTGAGGAGCCCGGCGTCAAGCGGGAGTAGTTTTAAGCCGACTTCAGTGTTGCACATTATTGTAGTTCCCAATCGACTTTTATTGAAGTGAGTTTTTGGATTATCATATTACTTCATGTCTCCTGTGTTTAATCGCCACATTGGTTGTCCTTCGCCCAGACCTTAGAAGTGATGCGAAACACTTTTGCATTATGATAGATTACGTACCAGCTCGTCTTGAGCGATCTGACTTCATTTGTTCAGCATTATTCCGTTATATCAATCATGTTGTATTCTGCCAAGCTATCTATTCCGGCATCAAATCAGAGAAGAAGCCAAATAGGCGATCTCGATCAAGCGGTACACCGAAAACATCAAAAGAAAAGCCATTAAGGCCGGCATCGGAACCACCCCACGCTGTAGGGGCAAATTCATCTTCAGGCAAACCAGTGGCAAGATCCATGGTGGTGGAGCTAAAGCCTGACCTGGGGCCGTACATGCCATTGCCATCTGAAATGTCTAGGGCGATGTGGCTTCCAGCATCTGCTGGCACCTCATGAGAAGCTGCTTGTCCTGGGCTGTTCCAATTTGTCGTGTGTGTCGTCTTGTCAGGGTAGACCAGGTTCAATATCTCGTCACGGGTAATGCGCATCCTCGATGCGCTTCCTGCCGCTATTTCCCGATCCATAGCACAGAGGTGGGTGATGAGTGTTGCCCCACGGGACCCAATGCCCGACTGATCGCCGAGGTTGTTCAAAAGATCGACAAGGGTATTCAATTTCCCCCGCCGTGATAAGATCTCTGGTGGTGTTCTCTTTGCATTAGTCGCCAGGAGGTCTAGCGAAAGGACAATGCCTGCAGCGATAAGGTAAAGGGTGATATCCCAAAGTCGATAAAATGTCAGTGGGATGCCCCGGTCTGCGAGACTGAGTATTGTCTCCGCGACCGAGAGGCAAGTAGTGTATGATTGCTGATATGCTGGATCATTAAGCGATTTCACAAAATAGGATCGATGGATCAGATAAAGCCGATATGCCAATGTCATCCCAGTGATGCCAATAATATGGTGTTTTGATATCTGACCGCCCAACTTCACTGGTGGTTCTGGATCAGTCGGAAATCGCTTGCGGATGCTCTGCAGCTTCTCTGAGGCATCGAGAACAGCTTCGTAACTTGGATTTTGGGTAGGTTGAAGCGTGCAGTACAGGTCATAAAGCACGCGTGATGACTGGGCACTCGCAAGGATAAACCACAGCTCGTTGGGATTCTTGTCGTCCTTGATGGACGATGTGAAAGTGCCATCATCCATGAGACCTGGCATTGCGGTATTGAACTGATTTGGAGTGATAGCTTCAAAAGTCTTGGTTAGCTGCCATGCAGCGAAGTTATTGGTCACCAAACGGGATTCAATCACTTACAAGAGTAGCGATGGTACGCAAAGAAATACCACTCCGTCTCCGTAATATGCCACCAGACTCGGCGACCTATCTCTCGACGGACTACTTCCTCCACAGAGCCAGTATGCTCTCTACCCAGTAGATGCAAGTTCATAGCCCTTGCAGTGCCTGCAATAATATTGCTAATAGCGACGTGAGCACGAGTATTTCCACTGGTATGAAAGGCATAGTTCAAAGTCACCATTGCTTGACAAGCCATGAGTGACGGTCGCGTTATGCCATCACATCGGAAGAATGTAGCTATACAGCAATCGAACCAGACTGATCCTGATTGACGAATTGAACTTATATCGAGGCCTGCTGTCTCAATCTGCTCGTCCTCAAGCAGGTAAGCTGCATTGCTAAGAATAGAGAACAGCAGCGCTAGAAACATGCCGTCTTGAGACTTGTTACGTGAGGGAAGGGTCCAAAACTCTTGGTTGAGGCGCGTCAGCGTAGGCACATGAACGCAGCCACACATCCAGTTTAGATGCTTGCAGAAAGCGTCGATGAGTGCTTGGGCCTCAGGTTGAGAGGGAAGCGCGGCTAGACATGCAGAGAGAGGCGTCGATGAGAACCAACGCTGCCCACCTTCCCAGATGGGCTCCGCATCAACGAGCTCCGGAACGCCCTGGAGTCGCTGAATCTCGCCGATCCCCAGGGCAGCTTCTTCCATGACACCGGCGAGTCCGTTGGCTTGAAAGTCCATGGTCTCGCCTCCCTGAGACGGGTGCTCCCCACTGTCATCCTCCAGTTTCAAGGCGGCTTCGACTCGGGCCATGCGTCGCCGCAGATTCGCGATTTCAGCCAGAAGAGGCGCATTGTCACCATTTGGTGCTACCGGAGCTTGAGTTACGGGCCGCGGTCGAGGCAATGCTCGGCGTTGACACAGGTTGCCCTCGCCTCTCTCCCTGCATGGGCGGCAAGGGATCGTCTTATCACACTTGATCTTGCGGCGACTGCACTCCCGACAGCTCAATGGAAGTCTAGTACCTCGATAGCGATCCGTACGGTCCTGTTCCAGCGGTTCTTTTGCAGCAATCGGCAAGCGGCTGCCGTGCGAAATATCCGAGACTTGCGATGGCGAGGTGTGTTCCGGGTCAGCCATTGCAGCGGCAATTGAGGTGCGCATACAAGGGCATTTTGAGAGACCCTCCTTCGTCTATGGGAGTTCGAAACTGCGATCGATGGAATTGGGACAGAACGTAGCTTTAGAAGAAGCCCTTATTCATCTGACTGGTAGCATTTAAAGAAGGGAGGCGATGAGTTTAGCGGGGACCGCGTCGGAGCTTGGTCCTAGTGTGTGCTAAGCATACCAGCGAAGTCAGGTGATGTTTGCAGTGGGTCTACAAGGACAAGAAAGAAATGGCCGAGACATGAGAACATCGTGGAGTATTTCATGGTCTAAGCATCTGATGCGACACGATGTCGGTGGTATGGCTTAGGACGTGTTAATCCCCTGCGTTGAACCTTGGACAGGCCAGGAAAAGGTAAATGGGCATAAATGCAAGCTGCGTCGAAACACTTCCAATTGTGTAAATTGAATATAAGAAGTACCAAGTTGCCCACTGATTTAGTTCGTTTGCACAACCCAGCTGCACGGGCTTGATACTGAGGATCGCAGGCTTGGGCTCCTGCCTTTTCGCGAAAGGCCGAAACAGCAAAAAGACAACATCACCCTCACTGGGAGGGATCAGCTCGAAGCAGACTCCGGTACTGGGAATCGAACCCAGGGCTGCTCGGTGAGAGCGAGCGATGTTAGCCACTACACCATACCGGATGAGCTATTGCTAGCTTGTTGCGATGTCTCCACGTGAGCGAATTACATCTATACTGGCGTGCGGGCCAGCTCTTGGAAACTTTGGGAGCGTTGATCCAAAGGAAATCTCTCCAACTCAGTCTAGCTAATCTGTGGTAGCACGGAGAATCTAGGTCGTATGAGACAGCCGTTCGCCTCTCAACCCTCTCACTGCATTATCAGTCACACATATATGAAGGACAAATGATACTAATCAAGCTTATCTAGGCACAATTTTAATTTGCCTCGGTCATAAAGGGTACTAATATCCATTTAACTGGGGGATCTTTTAACGTGAGAGTTTAGTTATGCCAGACACCCTTTTCAGAGATGTGTTCGACGTCACCATTAGCCTTGTTTTGAGATGCTCAACAGACCGAATTGAGCAAGCTCAGGACTGTTTGCCGACAGACTAGCACAATGTCCTTGGTTGGTCCTCTTACCGTCCCACGCCAATTGGATCGAGAAATGTTCCGTGCTGGCAAAATTTTGACGGGCCGAATCCTTCACCTGCTGGTACGATGATTGCCGGAGAACGCCGACGCGATCGGATGCAGGGGTGAGATTACACCTGCATCTTGGTTTGGCAGTCCCAATTAGTTGATGTATGATTGTAGCACGACAATTAGGTGGGAAGTTTTGAGTGATCGCTGGATACGCAGTAAGTTTACGCGAGGAACGAAGAGGCATGGCGCTTGTATTGAAACATCAAAGAAGCGATTCGCAGTTTTAACCTTGCTTGTAGAAGGCATTTATGAGAAAGCTTTGCGTCAAGCTGATCAGACGGCCCCTGTCATAACATGGTTGGTTTCGCGGTTGCCTAAGCTGGCCGTCCAGCATTCAATTGGCCATGTTCCCAGACCGGTCCAGTCTAGACCCTTCTTTTCGATTATGTGCATCGTGAAATTTCAGCTAAACCTGCAGCATCCGTTGGCACGTCATCATTCCCTTATTAACGGGGTAAATGCAGCACTGCCGAAATGTCAGCTTCTCCACACGCAGCTTCATGCTGACGTTGATGCATGTATCAGCGTCGCCTGCGGGCAGCTTTGCGCTGGAAACGGCATCGAGTCAGCCCTATGAACAGAAACGCAGACAAGCAAGCAATATTTCTCTCATCGTGCGACTGAATGGCGGTTAACATGTGTCGGAAGAGACTATAAAGCGACCCTCATGCTCGTTTAATTATTATTCGATCTGCATCAAAGACTAAAAGCATTTAACAAGAAGCATTTCTTATAAGTCTCTGTACAGCCCCAATATCGACTTTGAACCGAAATTCTCTTCAACATGCCAAGCAGCGACTGTACGGACTTTTACTCCTCGTTGGAGGTAAGCATTGCGATCACTTCATTGTGAAGGAATTGGCTGACAGAGCCAGGTCATGTACACTGACGAAAATCACATTCCTTACCATGCAATACGCGCTTGGGAGGGAGACACTTCCGATGCTGATTTGAACAAGGGGTTCAAGGGAAAGTAAGTCGTTCTCAAGAGCAACCCCTGACTTGTTCAATCTAACGACGACCCAGGTTCGTGTGGATTCGAGCCTACCGTGCCACAAAACCATCCGAGATGATGAATCACATCTGGAGAGACGTCCTAGATAACCCCATTGAGGGTCGCGACGATATTGCCAAGGGCGCTGGCGGTTCTTACCGTTACTTGCAGTGGTCCAATGACATGCGAGCCAATCAGTAAGTATGCTGATGTGCAAGCAAGAAACTGACAAATACTAATCGTCTTTCACAGCTTCATCTCTAGCATTTGGGTTTGGCGCACAAAGGAAGAAAAGCACAGCCCTCCCGAAGGGTGGAGCGGCAAGACTGACGACATCAACGCGGGTCGCGGTGGCGACTATCTATACATTATCTGGAAGAGCCGGGAGTACACTGGCTCCAAGAGCCCCTAGACCTCGTTTGTATGTACATGTGGCCGAAAGTGAGAAGAAAAGGAGACTAGATGAAAATCTGCAAAATACAAGTGATTGAAGAAAAGAATTTCTACCGCATGGAGAGGAATAATCATCCATGCAAGCCCTCCGCGCTATCTCTCCTTCACCTTCAACATCTGTTAATGAACCATGTATGGAGTGATTTGTCTTAGATCTTGACCTTTAAATCCCCAAAGAAGGTCTGAACGTCTTCCACCCAGAGCTCCGGTTGGCTTTCAGCAGGGTAGTGTCCGCCAAAGTCCCGCGTCACCAGGGACTTGAGATTACAAAGCCGTTCGATCCATTCTCGGGGCTGTTCACATTCAAGGTTAGTGTCTTTACTGAAACGAGGATTACGCAAGGATGCCAACGTACAGCCTTCGGAAAGTTTGCGTACTCCGGGAAGGGACCGTTCGTGCTGAGGAATTGGCTAACGCCAGTCGGAACCTCTGATCGTGGGAAAGCAACGTTTCCGGGCTAGAACAAAAAAAAAAGAACCTATTAGCACATATCTCCTGAAATGGTTTTGTGAATCTCCTTGAAATTGCCTACCTTGAGCCACTCCGTGTAGGTCCTGATATGTCCGTAAACGCCCTGGAACCATAGAAGGAGAGTTTTTGTGATGGTCTCTCCAAATGGATAGTGATATCCATCACTAAACGCTTCATTGTGATGCCAGATCCACCCGGCGAGACCAACAGGGCTGTCGTTCAGAACTTGACCAATTTTAAGCGGGGCTTGAGATTGAACAGTCATGTATGCATTTAGGCTGGTGCCGAAGAAATTTAGCGTGGCCATGTAATCAGTCTCAGTCTTGTCAGTCTCATTGTTGGCGAAGCGCTCGAGATCTGTGGCATTGGGTTGCGCAAAGAAGAAGTCGGTAAAATGGCCGACGACTGGCTCTGGCTTATCCGCCACCATCCACATGGCGACGTACCACCCGGCGTCGGTAGAAGCAATGCCGTACTTGGTATATCCGAGCGTTTGCATCAGGTTGGCCATGGCCGCGGCAGCCTGGCGCGAGCCGAACCCAGCATGAGTAGCTGCCGGACTGAAGCCAAAGCCCGGAAGATCAGGAGCGACGACATGAAAAGCCGGATCCTTGGCGTTCTTGGGCGCCACCAAGGGCTTGACAACCTTTGCCCATTCCTGATGCGTGGAAGGCCACCCGTGAAGCAGTATCAAAGGAATGGCATCGGCTCTAGCGGAGCGTTGGTGGACGAAATGAAGAGGCAGAGGGTGGTCGTAACCAAAACCAGCGCCCACGGTGGCGGTGTAATGGTTCTTTTCAGCGTTGATTTTGTCTTGGACCTTGAACCAGTCATACTCTTCGGCCCAATACTTGGCCAATGCGGTCATGTTGGCAGCTGGGGGACCTTCAATCCATGAATCATTGGTTTCGTCTTCCAAGTCCACTGATGGCCTGAATAACTTGGCCTTTGTTACCGCTTCCTTGACCAGTTTCCGGTCGATGGCAACCTTGAACGGCCTTGGCTTGCTACTTTCAAGGCTTGCAGCAGCAGCCACTGCGGCGGTCAATAAGACAGAGAGATGCATCTGCGCTTAATGGAGGTGAAGAAGTTGCTGAGTGGTAGTCTGATGCTCAAGAGTGATGTTCTGCAGCAAATGCATGACAATGGCAACCGCAGCATCTTTTATATGAACTCTTTTTCGGCATCACCGTTACTACGTTGTCTGCTTTGTAATTCTGGAGGCCATTCCCACCGCTGGGCATGGATGATCGCGGCGGCTATTAGTCAAGGAGGCTCGTGACACGCTAGTTCGCATGGCCTCTGTCAATGACCGAGAGTTCCACAGCTTTTTACATTAAACCATCTGGGCTGTTATTTCTAAAGTATTGACCATATCGCGAGATTGAATACTTTCCATCCTGGGTATCACCAACGAAGAACTCGACTGATGCTGGGGTATTGAGAGGTGTTTCCATGTGAGCAGCTAGGTTGGTTTGATAGTCCAACAGCTCCAAACGTTATTTCGAAAGGAAACGTGATTTCTAAGGTGGAATCTCTTGGCAGCCGGCAGATCTAAACCCTTGCATTCTGAGCTTCCTCATCGAGCTCCTCGTGGGTACGCATTTTCCATGGCGTGATGTGGCAGGGGGGGGGCCAAGTGTTCAATTGGTTGAGATTTGAAAACTTATGCAACCTGCTGACACGCTCGTGTTGAGCTTATCGCGGAAAGGGTCCGCATTCCCCCGATTTTTGTGAATTCCACCTCTCTCTAGACCCCTTTTCTCGAAATAAATATGCCATGGAAGCACTGATCTCGCTTCAAGTAAGCGAGCTGGGAGTTGTGTTGAGCATTGGTAACATACAACCGGTAACCCTAACCCTACCGAGAGCTTGTTTTCCTTACTGTCATGGGTTGTTGATTGTTTGGTTCTCAACCCTGTCGGCATAGCTCATGTACGCCCAGAGCTTAATCGAATCTATGGCCTTCCTGTCCAGTCCTACTGCGTCCGCATTCGGTATACCTTGGTTCCATTCAATCCTTCGAACGTCCCATCGGCTGAGGGGCCTAAGAATACGAGATTCATTGCATGTATCACTCCGGAAATCGGCTGCGAAGGCATACGTCCAAGATAGTCGCCATATCTCTATCAAATGATGCTCCGATTAATGTTCAGATATTCCGTGATGCCGAAGGGCACTGGCTATAAAACCTGGCAGAGGTTCTCGATGCAACTCGAGACAGCAGCCACTTATCGCTTTGCCAATCTTTGAGACGGAGTTGAGCCTTCTGCATGATGCGTGGCGTGCACTTCATCGCGTCATTGGCGCTTGCCTCCTCGGCAATCGCCGCGGAGCGTAGGAGTGCAACAAAGGTGGAATACATTCCGAACGTGTATATAGTCCAGCTGCACGACGCTGCAACTCTCGGACGCGGACCCGATGAGCATACGCATACGTCTTTTACTCGTCGAGCAGTTGATGCAAACATTGACTACAATGTTCGATTCGAGTACAAAGATCCAGCATTGTTCTACGGACTCTCCATAGAGGTCCCCAACAATGAGTCTGTCCCTGCTCTCGAGGCGCTGCCCGAGGTGGTCAGACTTGTGCCAGTTCGGTATATCCCTCGCCCAGCAGCGCCAATTGAGCTGGCCAGGGAAACCATCGACATCGCGCAAGGTGTCGCATCGGCAAGCCAGGATAGTGTTGCGGACAGGAAGTCAAACACCAAGCTGAACTACAACACTCCTCATTCCATGACCGGAGTAGACCGTCTGCACAGCGCCGGTATCTTCGGAAAGGGCGTTAAGATTGCGGTTCTCGACACTGGAGTCGACTACTATCACCCCAACCTGGGTGGCGGTTTTGGAGAGGGCTACAAGATCTCCTTTGGTTACGATCTTGTCGGCGAGAACTACGATGGGTGGTCCACCCCTGAGCCTGACGACGATCCTTTGGCGACTTGTGTGTCTGGTGGCCACGGAACCCACGTACTTGGTAAGAAGCGAGTTATTCTCATTCTTAAACAATTGACTCACAATTTCTCAGGAATCATTGGCGCCGATGTCCCGGATGACGCGCCATTCTTCGGTGGGCTGAAGGGCGTCGCTCCCGAAGCGACGTTTGGCGCGTACCGTGTCTTCGGTTGCAGTGGCGGCGTTGGCGACGATGTTCTGGTCGCAGCTTTGATTCGGGCTGCGAATGATGGCGCCGACATTCTCAACTTGTCCATTGGTGGTTTCTCGACTGTCGGCGAGGGCCCAACCGACCCCTACCACCAGGTCATACAAGCAATTACTGACAAGGGCATCGCTGTTGTCGTTGCAGCTGGAAATGACGGAGCAGTCGAGCCCTTTTCGGTGAATGCGCCCGCAAACAGTCCCTCGGCCATTGCCGTCGCTTCCATCGAAAACAGGCTTTTCCAGACGTTTGAGCTTGAGGACTCGAACGGTGATAAGATCCTGTACAGCAGTGTCTATCCCTTTCCTGCTAGCTCCAAGGAGCTCAAATTGATTGCCTTGGAGGGTGACTACGCCCTCGCTAGATGGGGATGCCGACCGGAGGCCTATGATGGCGTTCGCAACATTACTGGCAGCAAAGAAGACTATGTCATCCTTGCCAAGCGAGGCATCTGTCCCTTGAATACGATTCAGGCTGCTGCTGCAGGGGCTGGCTTCCGCAATGTGTTGACGTACCCCGGTGATGATGAAACTCTCGACTACAGCATTCAAGGATATGCCGCCGGGCTCCCTACTTCTGATCAAAATGGCGTGCCTCTGAATCTGGGTGTCACTGTTGGCCGCAAACTGTTCGAGCAAGTGAGCAAGTCTAAAGACTACACAGTCAAGTTCAGCAACAACACGCCCCGCCTGACAAGACAGGTCTGGGGTGGCCATCCGAGCAACTTCAGCAGTGTTGGTACGTGTTCCATCTCCTACTCGCACAGTCATTCTTTTGCTTACAGGAACGCACAGGACCTGTCTGGGACTTCTCTTTGAAGCCAGATATTGCTGCACCTGGAGGACAGATTCTCTCTACTTGGCCCCTGTCAGGCTCGGGCTTTGCCATTCTCAGCGGCACATCCATGGCTGCGCCTTATCTTGCGGGCGCATTGGCCCTTCTGAAGTCCCAGCTGCCGGACCTTTCCGTCCCAGAGCTCGTTCAACGTCTGCAAACCACCTCGAAGCAGGTCAACCGCGCGCCCAAGAACGAGCTGGCTCCACCAGTGCTTCAAGGTGCCGGTTTGGTCGATGCCCATGATGCCATCCATTACAAGTCGTACGTCTCACCCGGAAAATTCCAGTTGGGCCCAACCGAGAAACTGGCCAAATCGTCACCCAAGATCCAGATTGAGAACCCCTCCGACAAGGCTGTCGAGTACACATTGTCCCACGTTGCCGCCCCAGGCATGGCCAGATACCCAGAATGGGACGCTCCGGATTACCTGGGATACCGATGGCCTAGTCGTCTACGCCTGGCATCTTTGTACGATCTCGCCGCGAAGATCGAGTTTCCTGAAGGCACCAAGTTTACCATTCCTGCCGGTGGTAAGAAGGAGGTGGCCGTCAAGGTTGTCACACCTGAAGGATGGCCGGAGCACATCGTTCCAATCTACAACGGTTTCATCAAAGTCGCGACGAGTAATCGAGAGACTCTGAGTATCCCGTACCTGGGTGCTGCATACAACTACACTGCGGCACCTATTTTTGGTTCGCTCCCGGTCCCTGAAACGGACACATACCCAGACTATCCTCCGCTGGGCGCGCCGCAGATATTTTACCAAGGAAGGGGAATTGGCAATTACGTAAATGCCTCCATCATTGGTTTTGCGACTGTCGGCTCCTATCTGCAATTTACGTCTGTCACGCGATTCGATATTGTTCACGCCGACATTGATTTCGTGCCTACGATCTACGGCTTTGACAAAGACGTTCCAGTCAACTTCACCAAGTCGACGGCGCCCATCTCCGGTACTGTCGCCGGTGTGGATATTGTGGGAACCAACTGGATCTGGAGCGCCTCGGCGCCGTGGACAAATGTCATTTCAGGGTGGTTTGCTCCAGCAATCTGGAATGCGACGGATTACGCTACGCCTTTGCCTCTGCCCCCGGGTGGTTACCGCATCCTTATCCAAGCTCTTCGATATGGAGGTAACGAAAACAATCGTGAGGAATGGGATTCTTGGCTGAGTGGCGTTGTCGAGAACCCAGTGGAACTGCCTGCTGAGTGGTAGACGTGGTGTGATATCGAAAGCGGGGCTGGATGTAGAAATGCAAACGTCTGTCCATAATCAACGACCCAATGTTTTCATGCGTCTAACATACCAGAAACGATATTAAGTGAATGAAGAGCAGTGGAAATTAGCCATTTCTACATTGAATTGTAATATTGAGTGCACCAAAAGACATCTCAGGGACAGGGCTGGGACAATTTACTCATTGGATAATCCTAGGCTAAGTCAGTCGCTTGCAAGTTCCTCATGCAAGAGTTCCAAGCGTCAGAATTGAACATCACATTTCTACGACCTTTTAAAGATGTCTTATAGCAGCCGTTGCCCTCATTCATAGCTTTTTCAGAACTTCATTGACGCGACAGTTGCTGCAGGGTAGGCTGATCCCCAGCGTTGGCGCGACGGAAGCACCCACCAGCAGCTGCAACAGCATAACAGAGACTTTCCCTCCTTTGCTAATTATGCCATAATATTTTTAAAAAGGAACTAATTGATCCTGAGCGTGTCGCAATTTCTGACAAATGATGTTTTTTTGATGATGGGGTTTCCAGTTATTTAATTACCAATAAGTCACCGAAGCCAACAAGCTGGTCGGAGATTCGGGCTAAAACTCGGAAGAAAACGCGAACGCGAAAATTAGCACCAAATCCTTCGCTTTAGTTCCGCGGCTCGTCGGAACCATGTCGTAGAAAATAGGGACTAAAATTGTCTGTGTCAGGTGGCGAGGCCCAAGTCAAGAATGCTCAACAATACCTGCGTCATTTGTGCTGGAACTACAGATACTTTGTTCTAACCCAGAGTTGCTCTGGAGAGGATCCCAGTTGATTCACGTGACTGGGAGATTTGTTGTTCACCATTCTTCTTGACTTGACTCAGGCATCTTGATCCCAACGTTTATCCCGACTCATTGGCATTTCATACCACAAAGCATCCATCCGTTTCACAGAGATGCTACCCTTTTGGACGGTTACCGTTGGGAAGGCTCCCGCCCGCCTGGCTCCCATTGTGCTCAGACCGCGACACGCTTTGGGAGTCCTCTCCAAGTTGCACAAGAGACAACAATGCACAAAGAGCGTGTCCACTGAGAAGAAGACGAGCTGCCAGGCTCGGGTCGCGGCGCCAACAGCTACTTCCCTGGCCTTCTGGTCTTCCAGACCGGTATGGAACAGAGCCATGGTCAACACCCTGCGTTGCCTCGTGGGCTGCACCTTGGGCGATTTCTCCGCCATGTGGTACCTCCAGACCGTCCATCCTGGCCTTGGCATCAGCACCATCATGGCCATCTCCAGTAAGTATATCAATCGCGCAGCCTTTTTTTCTTCTTTTTTTTCTCTCTCTTTTCTCTTTAGCAAAAAACTCATTCATCGCGCAGTGGCCAGTGGTGTGACAACCTCGTTGCTTCTCGAGACAACCCTCCTTCGATATGGCCGTGACCGACTTCCCTGGCCAGCCGCTGTCAAGACGGCCGCAGGAATGAGCATGATTTCCATGTTGACCATGGAAATGGCGCAGAACCTGGTCGACTATCATCTCACCGGCGGCATGGTGCAGTTTGACTCGCCGGCGTTCTGGGGTGCAGCATTCGTTTCCATGGGAGCTGGTCTGATTGCTCCATTGCCCTACAACTATCTTCGATTGCGAAAATATGGCAAGGCATGCCACTAAACCCAGTCTTGAAACTCTGTATAATATGTAAAATAGCATCATTTCAACGCGGCTGTGGCCTGGCCCGACCTTTGCACCCACAGTCACATCATCTCCAGTCTTTGTTCCATCGCAGTGCGGGAGGAAACATATTGTTGCAAGCCACGAAAAATGGTACAAGTACACTGCCAAGGCTCACCATGTAAACCAGCTGAGTTAACAGCCCGAGTTGATGTGTCTCGTTGATGGCTACATAAGTGGTAAGATGTGGGCTTCTGATCGCAGTTGACCCGTGTCTGCAAGATTATGCACGCCATGCACCAATCATCAAGTTGGATACTTACGTCTGTTGGTACTTGCAACGCAAGATGAAGTATTTTTCCTTCATGAAAAGCTACACTCATTGACAATTTGACTACGTGGCAATGAAGCGGTGCACAGAGTAGTTCAAAGTACGTGGTATCGCAGAATCACTCATGGACATGATAACATGGATTGCCTCAGCGCAGGCCTAAAGACATTCAATTACACGAATCTGCGTCTAAGCACACTGTATACCCAACGTGGGTAGTACATGGAAGACGGTATTGTGCCACTTCACGGCGCAATCAAGCCCTGGAGAGTACAGATTGGAAATGAGCAAGGTCCAGCTTCTTCTTCCCCATCAGGTGGGTCGTAGCCTGAGCCACCAGCTCCTCGTCGTCACCAGACAACACCTCGTTCAAGGCCTTGGGGATGATCTGCCACCCGACGCCATACTTGTCGGCAGTGAAGCCAGAGATCTGCCTCGACTCGTCACCTCCCTCGCTCAACTTGTCCCAGTAGTAGTCAACCTCCTCCTGATCCTCGCACTCGATCCGGAAAGAGACGGCGTGACTGTGCTTCAGGTGGGGCTTAGCGTTGACGCCCACGAACTGCTGCCCGTTCAGCTCGAACGCCACGGACACCACGCTGCCCGGCTCGCTGCCGTGGTGTTCTTTGCCGGCTTCGCCGTAGTACTTGGTCGCGCCGAGCTTGGAGTCCTTGAAGACGGACGTGTAGAACTTGGCGGCTTCTTCAGCGTGGCCGTTGAGCGCGAGAAAAATGGTGAATGGCTTGGTGGGCATCTTGAGTTTGACTTGGGGGTCTGGGGGTCTGAGGAATGAAGTTGGGTATGTAGTTGTTCTGTTTTGCTGCTACCTAAGCTCAGGGAACGAGGTGGATTAAATATTCGACTTCTCCCCGTTCGTTCTACGAACAGACGCCGTGCTACAACGGCCGACCGCAGATACGAACCCCCCAAAGCTCTCGTCTCGCCCAATGAATCCCACGGTGACAATCATTGTGTAATTCCGCCTCACTTTTCCATGTGAGACATTCGCTAGAACAACAAGACTTGCACACCGGCTGTTGTGTGATTCGCGCAGCTTGATAATCACGACCTGAGGAGTTACCTTGATGCTCTCGTATGCTCCCAAAACCGAAAATCATTGGTCGTTCAACAATGCAACTCGAAGGAGGGGTCGGTCTCAGCTGGATGCCGGCAAGCCACAAGGTTTCATTCTGTCCAGAAGCAACAACACGGGGAACCGGTTGGCTCCTCGGGAGCCAAGAGGCTCGTTCCAGACTTCCCCGCCCGAGGGGTGCGCGAGACGTGGAATCAGCTATCTCTGCAGCCGCGTCCGAATGGAGGAATGAGCATCAACATTGGCTTTGCGTGATTTATGTATCATGCTCTCCTAGTCACAGTTTCAAGAGATGAAGACGACATCAAAGTTTACGCCAAGGCGGTAGGTCGGGGCTGTATGGCACGCTTCTCTCTTGTCTGCTGCTGTGTGAGACAAAGCCTGGAGGTTGAACCAATAATCGCTGCAGTTTAAAATCCGTGGCACTATCACATGGAACGACATGAAGCTGGTGCTACAGCATACGGATCTGAACATTTATGATGCAGGGCCATGTCTCTAACCACGCAGTAAAAACGAGATAGTCGTACGGAACTGAGCTTCTGAAGATGATCTAATTCTTTTGTACTTGTGTATGGCCTGTCTCAATCGAGTAAATATCGTAGTTTGGAATCAGGCTTCGGCACAAATGTACCGGCTTTCCGCTGTATGCCGGATCTATATTATGCTGCGAAGCATTGGTTGTGGTTGAAATGGGGGTGTCTATCGGTGCTCTGTCGGTGCAGTATTATGACCAGGTCACAGGAACCAAAACATAGCTATGCAGCCAAATGAATCTCATAAGAAACTTGACCTTGACCTGTCGGACGTTTGTGACGAGAGGGGCGGCTGAGTACAGCTGGTCTGTTTCGAGTAGATTGTCCTTGAATCACTTTATTCGCACTTACCATTCACAAGATTGAAGTATATATATCTCCCCTGCTTTTGCACGTCATGCGTGACTGCGATGACGGTCTCGTGATTAAAATTATCTTGCAACACAGAGAACGCTCATTTGCATATAGTGCCGAAGAATGCTCTTGCAGAAATCTGACCATCGTTCATCAAGGCGATGCGGAAGTTTCCGGTTCGCCCCAAAACAGGAACCCTGGAATGACACCAAGCGCTACACCCAACAGCATTAGTTTCGGACATTTGGGGTGTTTCTCGAAACTCGTAGATGTTGCTCAAATTCAACCTAAGTGTTCGTACTTTTCTCTAGTCTAAGTCTATTTGTTTTCTAATATTATCTCAATTTTGGTTTAATTGAGGAACCACAAGTTCAAAACTAGCAATCCTCTGCACTGCAAACACCATTGACAATGGCACTCGCCATGCCCCAGGAGACTCCGTCGAGGGTCCAAACGGTATTTCTAGCTATGGTGCACGCATCGCAGCTTCCCGTGTTCTGAGAGGCTGGACAATCGATCCAGTACTCGAAGCGGCTCTGCGCATCGCCCTCCATGTCTGTTGCACATAGGGTCAGTAACCCACGATATCCAGGAGGATGCATACACACTTACCGATAACAACATGCGATGGGGTTGTTGTCAGAAGTCGTTCCACATACTTATTGTCGCATGTACAGTCGGGTCCCTGGTGACAAGTTGTGACACAAGCTTGCGGGTTTAAGCAGACGACCGACTTCTTGCAATTTGGAATGGTCAACCTTGAATGAGACCAAACAGTTTGGTCCTCCATTGCGACCCTCTTGGCCACATCACGCATCGTTTCGGCGTTGTTTGGCCCACAAGCAAACCGAATAGTGCAGTCAGGTCGCCTTGGCTCGTCGAACTTGGCGGTGCCGCCGATGCTGTATGTCTTGTCGGCACAGTACTTGGCCCCAGTACCAGTGATCTCGACAAGGTCGAAGACTTCCGAAGCGGATCTGTATCCGACCAACTGGACCGAAGTGTCCTTGATATTGTAGCTAAACTTGACGGGCTTCGCCGGTTTCGGGGGCTCCGGGTTCGGCTTCGAACCCACTGGTGCATGGTTGCAAATGTAGGCCATGCTACAAGGGGCTTGAATAACGTCAGTCGTGAGTTAGTTTGAAGGAGGGCGGGGGGCCTACTGCCGTCATCGAGGGTGTAGAGCCCGTCGATATGGCGACTCCAGCAATTGAGGGGCTCATTGTCGTAGGTGTGCAGGGCCACACCAGCATGATTAGGGTCGCCTGCATCGTTCTTGATGGAGACAAACCAGTAGTCGCCGTTAGGGAGAGTTGCAGCAACTCCAGACACTCGCCACGGGTATGAACCGTCCCATGGGACCTCAGACATCCAGTTGGGAGTACCCCAAGCGGCACCCGAGTAGTACATCATCTGTCGCGAGGTCGAGCCCCCATTGGGACCCCGGCCAATTCCACAATCAGCGAGAACGAGGTTCTCACTCCATGTAGTTGCGGCTGAGGTCAAGCCTGCGGCGAGCGCGAAGACACTGAGTACAGTCAAAGAAGCCATGTCGTTTATGGTTTGGCAGTTGAAAGTAAGAAGACCTGTATCTGAAGCTGTGAAGACCGCGAGCTGGTTGTTCAGAGCATACGTTTCAGTGCGTCTTGAGCTTGCTTTATATGTTTCCGTCGTGCCCAATTTTGCCCAGCGCTGACTGCTTCTAGCCCACCGCTTCATTCCAGGAAGCCCTCATCATGTCTAGCATAAAGGTTTTCATTGGGCCTGTCGAAGCCATACACGCTGCTGCAGTGGGGCAGCTAAGCCAAATACACAACACGATGCTGCCAAAACCTGTCATATGCTGCCAGGGCCGGCAGGTGGGTAAATCGTCTTTTCTCCCAACTGGCCGTTCGTCAGTGGATAGCCCGGGGTGGCAGTGCCGTGTTTGCAGTCCAACGCAAATGCTGAGGAGGAAGCACGGATGAGAATGTAAACCCTAGAATTAGGGGTAAATTCACGGAAAAGTATTAGGCTTGCGTTTTCCAGGGCTCACGAGCCGGCATTGAGGTTAAATTCAAGGAACGTGGTATCGCTAAACGCAACACCTACAAAACGGGGTTGGGTGACGGGGTTATGAGGCTGTCTTATTGGCCAGGGTCACAATTGTTATAGGCAGCCGCTTAAATTATGTTGACTACAATTTTTACATGCAGTCTTATGCTCTAATGTAGTCAGCGATGCTGACGAGCTGATCGTGAAACCCCACATGGTGGGCCGATATCACGGATTTGGCCGAAGATGTCTGCATGTTCAATTACCTTCATAATTCGCTCAAAACTGACTCCGTTCGCTTCTTTTGTGCCGATGAGCGGCACAAACCTTGGGCTCCTGGCTGTGGAACATACCCTTTTTCACCGATGCCGGCCAGGACGTCGGTTGATTCATTTTCTGAGGTTGTCAAGACTCAGCGTTACGTATTCTGGCTTTGGCATTTGCAAATTTTGCATCAAAGACAAGCCAAGTTTGACTAGACGATGCGTATCGGAGTTAGTGGACCGAAGAAGGATGTTGATTACTATGTTGACTATAGTGAAACCATGATGATTCTACGTCCCAATGTGTCCAGGGTTACAGGTGAATTTACTGGAGGGCAATGGACACGGGCATGAACGAGTTGTCACAACTTTGTGCCAAATCTACGACTTGTCTCCATTTGCACAAGTAGTTCTCGGGCTGGGAAAACGCAGTACCTCCGACATCGCATGAACTTGGATGCCTCTTGGCCATCGAGGACGGTAAGAAAGCCGGCGAAGGGCTTGAATCTTGTCCTTGTTCTACACATATAGGATAAGAGTCTTCTCAGAGTCCGGGACTGGCACGAAGGTCTTGTCATTGAGCTTGCGGAGCTTACTAGCCATGGGCGTGTCGGTACACGACTCACATTTACGTGACGGAAGTAAGACATGTAAGGGATGAGGAAGGGGGTCCAGCTCATAGAGGTGGATTATGGAGTCGACATTGGCCTTCCCCAAGAGAAGAAGACTAATAAGTTATGTCTACTGAGCCTAGATCGCCGCATGCGGACACCACTTGGAGTTTAAGGACATCGCTAGAACCAAAGATTCGCCAATGGGACTTTATGAGACACGCATGCTGCAGGGTTTCAATAGACATGCTCGGGTTACAGTAGGTGTTAGAGACCCTGCGGATGAAAATGGCAAAACGAGGTTTGACTTCAAGCCCTGCAAGTCATTCTAGTAACTATAGGTACATAACAAGGATTGTGGGCGTTTTCTATCCTCTCAAGATTATTTTCAGTGGGAATAAATGAGGGAAGAAAGGTAAGTACAATAGATATTATCGCCACCTGCCCTATCAGAGCACTAACGAACATAATGCCTCAGCTTGCCAATGAACTGCCATCAACGGCTACAAATTACCGTTTTCAGGTTATAGACTGACGGCTGCGGCTAGATTCTTAAGCGTTTTGCTCCATAAGTTACTCGTAGAACAGATGATTAGCTCTTGGCAAAGCACGTAGCACGAATACCGCGGCGGTGAGAAAGTTCAGGTCGAGCCGGGGTGTTGCAATTAATGCGCCAACTTGCCAACCAATACTCTCGCATCGAATTAAAAAACGTCTTCGAAATCGGATGCAATGTAAAAGCCTACGGGGCTGCATCACTCTGAGGCGCAAAATTCCTCATCTGGTCCAAGCTGTGAGAAGAAAATCTATCATCGCCACAGAACCATTGGTGGAAACGCTTCTGGCACCAGGCCAGCGTCATTCGTTTACTCTGTCTCGCTTGGCATACTTCTTGGCCTATCTACAGCTTCGTTCAAAGAACTTTCCTCGCTACCAACAGCCACAAAGCGTCGCTCCATGTTATGCTGTGATGCCCCTAGAAGGATTGGGAATTGGTCGACTTCGCCACGATCCTGGGGCTGCTCGGACTCGGGATCGGAGTTAACTGTTCCATGCTCCCTGGTAATCGATTCGACTCCGCCTTTAATTCCAGCTTCTTGGATGAGCTCGATGATCAGCTCACGCACGCTCTTATGAGCCACATCTAATGGTGTCAAGCCTAGGTTATTCTCCAAGTCGGAGTCGGCTCCAGCTGTATGAAGGGCCTTGACTACCTGCTTATGTCCTTCCTGAGCTGCATGGTGCAAAGGTGTCTGGCCTCGGCGATCCTGCGAATTGATGGAGGCTCCCGCACTAAGAAGTAAATATAAGACCTCTAGGTGCCCTTTTTCGGCAGCATACGATAATGGCGTCCGGCTACCAAGATCTTGTAAGTCGACCTTAGCGTCTTTCTCTAGAAGCAGCTGTAAGACTTCTAGATGCCCTTGTTCGGCAGCATAAAATAATGGCGTTTGGCTATAATTATCTTGTAAGTCGACCTTGGCGCCTTTCTCTAGAAGTAGCTGTGAGACCTCTAGGTACCCTCGTGCGGCAGCATATGATAATGGCGTCCGGCTATCAACATCTTGTAAGTCGACCTTGGCGCCTTTCTCTAGAAGTAGCTGTAAGACTTCTAGATGCCCTTGTCTGGCAGCATACGATAATGGCGTTTGGCTATAATTATCTTGTAAGTCGACCTTGGCGCCTTTCTCTAGAAGCAGCTGTGAGACTTCTAGATGCCCTTGTTCGGCAGCGAATGATAATGGAGATCTGCCCACCCTGTCAATCGAATCAACTTGCGCACCATTGTCAAGGAACAGCTGCAGGATGTTGAGGTTTCCTCTTTCGCCAGCATATGAGAGTGGTGTCCGACCCCTATTGTCTCTCAAGTCTCCTGACTTTTCAGAGTCGTCCAGTCTCACTAACAACTCCTCACTCCCGAGGAACGCGGCTATGAAAGCTGCAAATCGCCATTCCGGACAATATCGAATCCTATATTTTGGGTGAGTTTCCCAAAGAGCTCGGCCTGCTGTTTTGATGTGCGCTTCAGATTGGAGAAATTGCCTGATGTTCTCGTCGTCCCAATCGAATTTAGGATTCGAAAATCGTGCGTGATCGAGCCAATTATAGACCGCATAGCTGTAAAGGGGATTGTCTTCCAGCTAGAGGGAAAAAGAATTACTCGTGAACTCTTTGTCGGGAAGGTCTATTTGATTCATATACGAGACGCAAGTCTTTGCCGCCATATTGTGCGCATGACCAAGTAGGTTTTCAGGAGGGCGACTCAAGTGTTGTTGCAAAGTATAATGAACAAGTATCATGTTATCGGTTTCTGGGTCGATCATAACTAGCCCACAGCATACTGATAACATGCGTTTTACCGATGGCACGACATAATCATCGAGGTTCCCGGATTCGATGTTCCATGCGACTGCTTGTTGTACCTGACGAGCTGTGAGCGGTGCTCTTGCACATGTTAACCAGGATAGGATTCGGGTTGCAAGCTCCTCCAAATCGTCTCTTTGCGAGTGAACACCCCCCATTAATTGTTTATACACAGTGTCTAAGCCCTGGCCACCAAGCCGCAACGAACCCACTTGTTGTCGTAGAACAGATGGTGGCGATTGGACATCCAAAGCATCGAGGCACTTCCTAGCGAGCAAAAACCTAATAAAGTCAGCTATGACGTAGGTTCTTTGGAGAAGCTACTCACATTCCCTCCGCTACGTGGACAAGCGACGATATGATATCGTCTTGAAGGCTGTGGTCCTGCCGTATCCAATCATTGGGATGATGAGACAGACGAGCCTTTGCGTATCTCTTGATGTCTGCATCTACATCATCAGGCCTTATCCAGGACTTCAAGAGGCGGTCGGGCCAGTTGTTATTGAAATTTTCGTCGACATGTTGAGCTGGCCGAGAGGTTGCGAATATACTTAGTTGGCGTTCCTGTTGGAGCTCAGAAAGGAAGGGCAAGATTACCTCCATGGCTTCCCCCGTTAGCTCGTCGAAGGCATCAGCAACAATATAAATTTGTGAATAATTGGCCGCGATAGATTGAATATATTCCTTCAGTTGACTCGCCCTTGGTACCCGAAAGTCGTCACGATAGAACATTTTGAGATTATCCGGGAGAGGAGAGCGCGGTAAAAGCCTCCGAACTAGTTGTTTGAGCACTGTAGAGAGTATGTCCACCAATTCGTGCCTTTGTCCGGGCAATTGAAAAGAGATATAAACCAAGCCAATGTCGGCACGGCTTGTGATGAGCGTTTCTAGGTGATCAACGACCATGGCTGCGAGAACTGATTTCCCAGCCCCAAGAATTCCTCGACAGAGTAGTGTCTGCCCAGGAGTTCCTAACCATTCTTTGAACTGTGCGGAATCCAAAAACCATTGACCGGTCCCCGGGAAACGCTGATGCGAGAGGTCACATTGTTGAGATTCGTAATCGACAGGTGAAATCCGATCGAGGATCTTTCGGTCTTCATCGTTCTGTGCGGGTGGTACTTCAGCTGAAGCCGCGTTGGCCGCATTAATCGCCGAATCATGAGGCGATATCTGCTGGTGTCGTACCAAAAAATGCTGAAGAACCCTGTCGCCACATTAATACTCGTCGGTCACCTCGAAAGGTTTATACTGAGGAGAGTCTGGAAACAAGAGTGACCAATGGCTCGCGTTTATGCTTTCAGCTGTATCATCGCCTTCGTTGTCAATTTCGATTTCTCCCCGGATGTTCACGGCTGTATCTTCGTCCGCATACTGGCCTGGATTGTTACAGTCACAACTGGCTCGGTCACATATCGTCAAGTAGTCCTTCGGTTCGTCCAGCCCACCTTGGCTGGCACCGCGCCGAGTGGCGACAGAGCTTCTCATACTTTCGTCTTCTTCAGCCAAATCCTCGCGATTTGGTGGGAGAAAGAAGGCAACGTCGACCATGTGTTGTTTGATGTGCCGGCGTAGCTCTTGCTGGGCGTCTGGGCTATCAGGGTTGGGGAAGCGCTTTTCGAGCACATCGGGGTAGCCGCCGCAAAAGGGGCAGTTGTCGAATAAGAAGGCGCCCTTACGGCGGCTGGCATCCTTTATGAAAGCCATGAGCTCCACTGGAATATTGCCATCCTGTGTGATATGCTGTTCGAACTGTCTCTCGCTGAATTCCTTGTGCTCTCCATCTGGCGTGTCCACGTGATAGCATTCGCCAAGATGACTTTGCATGTGGGCTAAAAGGCCATCAAAGGTATTGAACATGTCGAAAGGCGCGTCACATTGCTCCCAGGTGCAGAAATATGGCTCGAAATCTTGTATTACGTGCTGACTAGGGAAAAGTCAGCTAACCAGCAGCGGAAGAACCCAAGACCAAGACGCAGATATAACCTACCTCCAGCGGTTCCTCTCAGCTTCGCGGGCTCGGAATTCCAGGCGGCAATACGGGCATTGAAAACTAACACCCGTGAAACGAGGCGGTGGCGGGAATCCAGGACTTCGGCGCACAACCGAGGCCACACTTTCCGCCCGCTCCTGTTGCACCTTGGGTGGTCCCATGTCAAGTTTCGTATTTTCCGTGGCAGAATAGATCGTATGTTGATCATGTAAGCGACGCTGGGCAGGATTTGTTAGCTTCCGTGGAACTGTTTGCATCATGGCTGTTGGTGGCGGGGTGTCGTCGCGATCAACATTGGGCTGCTTTTCGGGCATCGCGACTTTGTCTAGAACACCGGCCATATCCACAGCTCGTTTTTTCTGGTGCTCTTTCAGATAGTCGAATCGAATCCGCCGCCGGGCGAAGGATTCAGCCAGTCTTTGCCGGAATGCCTCTGACGCATTCGGGAACTGCATCTTCGCCGTGCGGCTTGCAAGCTCCTTGAGCCCTTCATAAACGTGTTTGGGACCTGTCTTCTCCCGGTAGTGTTCGACTCTTTGCTGACGGTGTTTAGCGCCGGCGCTTTCTATTCGAAGTGCATGGCTGTGCAGCCTGTCGATCGTGTCTTCAATGTGTCGCCGCAAGACGAGATCTCGCTCTCCCATTGCCGAACCCGGGTTCTTGGTGTCTTGGTCGGCAGACGATAGTGTCAGGAAGGAAAGCGTGGAACTGTCAGATTCGGCATCGTCTAGACCGTCTTCGGCTTTGCTAGACTCTGAAGAGAGCTGCAACGGGTTCTGTAGCTCTTGTACGCCAAACGCGCTGTCAGCCCTGCAATCTCGGAATTCTTGGTCCGGATAGAGTCATACCATTTAGGTCCCGATGAAGAGACTGGAGTAGTTGTCTAAGGAGAGCGCAAATCTCTGGAACGTCTTTGAGCCGAACATCAATTGATCTTGGGCCTTCGCCATGTATACCAACTTTTGAGCACCACAGGTTGAATTCAGCAAATTGGCGTGATGCCCAGTGCCCAGCTTTGGCTTGGACGACTTCATCTTGCATCTGCTCATGCCGCAGGGCCTGGTCCAGGCGTTTTCCGCACTCATCGGCTAATTGCTTCAAGTTGGCGGTATTCTTGGCCTCGGTCTCCTCTTCGAAAGCTTGGATGCCTGTTTGAGCCTTTGCATTCCCCGGCTCCAACTCAAGATCCATGGCAACAACTTCTCAGAAGCGCTTGTGAAGCTGGAAAGTGGTGCTGTTTCGCCTTGCTGGAAGCGCGGCGGAAACGCCGAGGGGTTCGAGCGGGCCATTTGCTGGTATGACCCCTCTTTCTGCCTGCTACCGAATGAGGTGTATTCTCCTCTTCTGCTTAGAAGGCTGCGGCTGATCCTGCATGGCATGGCACGTGAGGGTTTGGAGCCATAAGCGCCAGCAAGGCTCGCGTTATCCTTTCAAATCACAAGACGAACGTCGGTCCAGGGGTATCTCCATCTTGCCACGACATTCCAAAAGCGCAGTACGTATTTTTGCCTCGCAGGGAATCGGGGAACATTGCAATTCGACTATTTGTCCTACTGAAAAGCGCCCGTGTGAGGCTTTCATGTGGCAGCTGGGCCTTCTGAGCCGGATCATTCCCGCCTATGGCGCCCTCTCAAAGGAGTTCGCCGAGAACGGCAACCTCCACGAAGCCATAGCAGACGATGCCAATGACTGCCACAATGATATGCTATCTATTGGGTTCGCTCTGGGCAAGTCACGCGGAGAGTGGGCTTTTGGGCTAAACGACGAAGTGGTCATGCGATTGTTGGATGCCTTGGAGGGCCGATTGCCAAAAAGGTGGATAACGCTCCAATTCAACAAGCCATTCGCCGTGCGTATCTGTTCCACATCGACAATCTTTCCGCATTCATAAGCCTCACCACTTCTTAGGCAGCATATGCGACCGCCCAAGGGCGTGACAAGTACCCTCTGTTGACCTCCCTGGCTGCCTCCATCGATGAGCAACAGCTGGGTGGTTATGAGAGATGCTTCGAATTACCGGGCCAGTCGGACGCTGAACGACTGCAGTATCTGGAAATTATGGGCCATCGTGTATCACTGTTTCGCAAGGACGAGAACAAGTCCCAGGAAAAACGCGACAAGTTCTTGACTAGGGTTAAGGAGGCAGCCACGCACCTACTCAACGTCTACTTGAGCGATCGATCCGGGCAAGAAGCTGAGGAGTTCAGCCTCTCCGAGCACCCTAGCAAAGAGATGAAGGAGCTCGCAAACAAGGCTTATACTATCTTGCAGCGTCATTGGATATGCCAATGCAATCTGCGGACTTCAAGATCAGCCAGGGCGCGAGAGGCTCGGCTGAGTCTAGTCAGACACCGTCAATTAGCGCCAAGGCTGTCGCAACATCAGATTGCCATAGAGGACCACCTGACTGCTAAGTTTGAAGTCCTCTTACCTATGTGCAGAGATGCAGTAGAGTGGCAAGTGACCAACATAGAAGTCTTGAAGCCTTGGTGAGACACGCCATGCTAATTCCTTCATACTGTTATGGATTATACTCTAATTAGTTCGAAGGTCTCAGGAGGGGGCCAGAAAGAATGGACGGCAGGTCAAAAAAGATATATGTCGGTGTTTGTCAGCGATCAAAGGCCTTCAGGCCGATTTTGTGGCCGACAAGACCGATCTGTGGCACATCACCCCCAAAGTGCGTGACGGTGTAAGCTCGCACACGACCATGGAGTCTCTTCAGCAGCTTCTCGGAAGGGACGGCATCACAATATCGGACGTTTCAAAGTGCACGCCGGAGCAGAAGCTCATGCTCTGTTACGTTCTCGCCAACTCGCTGCTGTTTTTCTATCCCGGGTCATGGTTTCGCGCTTCCTGGAGCAGCAACGACGTCTATTTTATCCGCCGTGTTGGCTCCGCTACGCCCGCTTTCACATTCCCTTACGTCTCGGTTAACGTCAACGAACAACCGGACAGCCCGCGCAATTACTGCCAGTACCATCCCCACCCCGTCATTCTCGACCTTGGCATAATATTCTTGGAGATTGCTACAGGCACACGGTTTATCCGAAGAACCCACGAGAATGAACTGTACAAACAGCGTAATAGCGATGGAGCCCAAGCCATACAACAGCTGAATGATTTGGAGGCGCGGAGCAGCATCGACCGTTCTAAGCGAATGTCTACCGCCTTGAAGCAGGTTATCCGGTCGTGCTTAAACCCGGAACCTCCGCCAAATTTTCCAAGCAAGGGTTTATCTCAGGAGGGCCCGATTCGTCACTACATACTGTCGTGCATCGTTGGGCCTATCGCGCTAGAGCTGAGTCACGGTCACAAGATCTCCCTAGATAAACTCCACAACGCGATATTTGAAGATATCGGGCTAGAGAGCCTCAAGCAGTTGGGCGAACGCCCACCAGAGGCCATCGCGCGGCGGTCTTCGAATGCCACAGACGCCACTCCTAACCAAGTCCCCCCATTCCATCTGAATAGACGCGACATAGAACCAGACTCGGATATAGACGGTGTGCAGACGCGCAATAGGATACGTGAGGCTTGCCTGCTTGGTGATGGCGGCGACAAAGAGATACCGGTCGACGAGAACAAGTGAGTAGCAGTGGTAAAGCGTTACATACTAGCACATGTTCGCAGCAGTAAAATACAGACGCTAACTCATGCCCCATCAATGAAATTAGGAGGAGTATGGCGGAAGAGTGGTTCGACTGGCACCAGGGCGCCCTCGACCGGATAGCGGACATGTATGAACTACGTAACACTAAGACGCAGAGACCTGAAGGGGTCAAGATTGCCATCCTGGACAGCGGTATCAAGCTGTCTAAACTCGGCATGAAAACTTATGACTACCATCCCAAAATGGCGTTTCACGATTTCGTTGATGGTGGGACAGAGTGGAAAGATGAAGTAGGGCACGGCACGCATCTTGCGATCCTTCTCCGCAGAATGGCACCTACTGCCATTATCCACGTTGGCAGAGTGTTCAAGAAGAGCCCGACGATTAAGAAATCAGCAGCTCAAATAGACCAGGTAGGCCCAAAGCTCTCATCCGCTCTTCTGAATAGGATGGTTGGAGGGGACTTGGAGACACATCTGACCTGTTTCAAGGCTATCCGGCATGCCGTCGATAAATGGGAAGTCGACATAATAGTCATGTCTTTTGGGTTCTCCTCAGAAATTGAGCTTGTCCGTGGAGCCATCAAGCATGCGCATGCCCACGACGTCCTCATGTTCGCGGCAGCCTCCAACGACGGGAAGAATCGGCCGGATGGGGTGGCGTGGCCTGCGCGTGAATCGGGAGTCATTTGCGTCCACGCGGGAGACGGGCACGGGAATGCATCCTCCTTCACACCAGGCCCGCAGGAGAATATGAAGATCATGGTTCTCGGGGAGTGCATCAGATCGGCATGGCCGCAGGGGCCGAAGGCGGCAGACGAACACCGGCATATGAGTGGCACGTCCTGTTCTGCTCCAATCGCCGCAGGGATTGCAGCAGTTGTCCTCGACTACGCAAGGAGTTTTCTACCGGAAGACGACTGGCGAAAGCTCCGCCGCGTTGATCCAATTCGGCGCATGTTCAAGAGACTCCGAGACCCTGAGAGCGATGGGCACTACTGGCGGGTGAAGCACTGGGCATTGTTCGATGAGAAGCGGGATGAGTCTTGGATACAAGGAGAAATTAAAGGGTTTATCCTCTGAACAAGTCACATTTATTGATCCTATCCACCCACAAGGGGCTTCGCTGGACTGCACGCACTGGTTCAGCTATTCTATCTCCATACTGCATGTGAGAAACGCAGAGCTTGGGCTTGATTCCACGGATGAGTGGCTGCCCAGCGCTTCGATACTACTGGTAGCTTTGCATGCACATTTCTTCACAAACAGCACTAGACTGGCCTAGTGCCCGGGCGGCAAACATCCAAGCAATCGCCATAAGCTGCATTCCGCATGCATGTATGCCGCAGGCGAAGCCCAATCAACATTCTCAGCACAACGCTTGCATGGCACTGTGAGTGGAGCCAGCACCCCCCCAAGCTGAATCCTGCATGCATGGAAGTGTTACAGCCCGACAAAATCAGCTCCTCATCACACTTGCCAGAGACGGGGTAGGTGGCTGACAAACTGATGGGAGCGAAGTGAGGCTGCGGGCCCGGTGTATCTGTAGGTCATCTTGACTGGGCGATCAAACCTGCCCTTGGTGGGGACGGGGCTACTGAGTCTTGACAATCGAGCATCGGCATTGTCTGCCTCGTACTTGAGATCTATATCAGCTGGACTATAACTTAATGTTCATCTAGAAGAGGCGAAGCAACCACAATGGGAAGACTCTATTACTTTGAAGCGCCAAATTTCAGCATCAATCCAAGCAGCGACATTGCTCCGAGGCTGGGCAGTATCTTTTCCGACCTCGAGACGCTCACCGGGCCGCTAAATCAACATGACCATCTCAGTATCCCCTCGAATCTCATTAACAACAGCGCCGACTTGGGCTTCAATGAAATGCGAGGCCAGGGCCTCGAGGGAGCCATGGGGCTCACTGCTGAGGTGGCTCAGGGCATCGGTGGGTCCGGGAGCTTCATCTACTCCTTCGCGCGTGACAGGAATGTCGTCTACAATTGCGAACGACTCGAAACTCTTGAATTCAAGCCCGACGACGCCTTCGCAAGCGAGTGTATCCTCGCCTCTCAGAACGTGCAAAGCTTTCTAGCCAATAGCTTCGTGGGCCGGAAGCGCGTGTACATGGTTACGGGGCTGAAAATCGCCACTGGCTTCAGCAGGACTGTGACGGCAGAGAAAAGTCACGGCCCCAGCCTCAGGATAATGGCGGATTTCACACCGATGGGCGCTCCCGTGCAAGCGGGACCTGAGGTCGGTCTAGAGTTCGCAAACTCCCGCATTATCGGTCATGAAAAGACTCTCAATAAGATCGTGTTTGCATATCAGGTCATCTGCATCAAGCAAAAGCGGGACGGTAGGGTCAAGTCCAGAAGGAAGGCTGGTGGAAAGTACTCGACGGATAAGGACGATAGTGATGATGACGATGACGACGATGAAGAGGATGGTAAGGAGCAAACTGGTGGGCGAAGAACGAAAAGCGATTGGGAACTGGAGTTATTATATGATCGTAACATCCAGGATGAACTCCCAGGCGCCGTGGTAATAGATGTGGGGCAGGAACTCGCGACGTAGGCCATGAACCCAGACTTTAAATAGTAGTGTACTCAAATGATATCTTATGATCATGGTGAGACTGCATTTTGGGGCTGAGTCAATGAAACAGGCCTGTAGTATATGGGTGCTATATGCTACAATCTTTGTTATTCTCATGAAGCCTTTAATGATAGTATTTTCCATTGTCTCTGAACTAGTTTCCAATATCAAGCTTACTCCATTTGTCGACGAGCACTGTAGTCGAACGGGATTCTTGCACTGTCGAATGATGGATGCTGGTCAAACAAAAATAGAACGCCATCTCTTGATCCTTAGAAAACCTATTGACATGATGCGGCTCGGTAAAAGATGCGATTCAGGCCAAAAATCGTAGACTATTATAGCAAGATAATCAAGACTATCCAGCTCCTGCCGAACATTCTTCTTACAAAGTAGGTATGTCAACAACGCCAACGCTCACATAGTTATCATGGTTACTGTTCATGTGTCCTCCACTCGCAATCATGAGTTTCTTTTCGCCATGCACGTCAATGATCTCCAATGTTCTAGAGTGAGCCGACTGTTGGCCCGTTTCAAAACGCGTCCACCCATCTGGAGAAGCATCATCCTCGTTAACATAAAGCGATCCGTCCTTTGCGCCATTCATAATAATTAGACCCGAGCCATCGTCCCGTGCGGGATGTGGAGTCCAGATGATAAATGGGGACGATCCCGGATTTTGCCCATCTTTGCGATCAGTGAGCAGAAACATCTCGGCCTCATCGAATGTGTAAGGAGAAGATGCAACCTTGTACCACGTTGGACAGCCTGGCCTACCGCAAATCTCGAATGTCATTATGTATTTGTCCGTCGACTTGATGTGCGCGACGGTCGTCATGCCAGGACGATCTGTGTATTCGGGAAGAGCCACATCATTCACTGGTTCGGACCAGTGTTTTAGGTCGGTTGTGGTGACATGAACTAATTTTTGGGCATGAAGCGGATCCCGTTGATCCGAGTAATAGCAGATCAAGACACCGCCACGCATTACAAAGAATGGTTCCCAAACAGCTTTGTCACCGTTGTTCACCGTCTCAGGACCGGGAGCGTAGGCAATGTGACTGACAAAGCGCCAGCTGCCTCCCTTGTCATTGCTGGCATAGACATCGAGCCACGCCTCGCTGAGATCCTTTTTGACGGACATACCGCTGAGAAGGAGTGTCCCAGCAGGGTAATCACCAACATCTTCTTCGAGCATATAGAAGTGCGGTTGGTACCGAAGGCCCCAATCATTGACTTGGTCACTGACATTGCGGAAGTCGGACCAGCTCGCGCCACCGTCCACGGACTTCCAGATGGGAAATGGCATAAGCGGAGGCTCGGGAGGATAGTTTTCCCATGTGATCAGATGGGTGCCATCCTTGAGCTGAATGGTGCGGGCGTATATTGTGCCCCAGCTCCAAAAGTCAGGACCGGGTCGAAAGACTTCATTATTGAGAAAATTGCTGAAGGGTTCAAGTCCCGGCGATGGTGAAGATACCGCCGATACGGCGCAACAGAAAGCCAAGATGAAGAGATTGAAGATTTTCATGTTGAGCAAAATGACTATCTGACTTGGCTGCAGTCGAACGACATTACAAGAAACCCAGGCGCTTAAATAGAACATTGAATCAAAGCTCACGACTCTGTTTTTGTGTGAGTCTTACTATCGTTCAGGTGTCCGTATCCTGGCTACGGACAATCTCCACGCTCGGTCAAACAGGACGCATTGTCGCGAATCTGATTGGTGCGGCTCTTGATCATGTAGTATTCGCAACGGCGCTCGACCGGCAAGTGTTCAAGACTCCCCTAGTGATGATGATCCCGCGGGGCTACGCGGTTACCCTGCAGTTTACGAGAGTCTGGCGTTGCAAACTGGACGCGGGCACCAATAAAGCTGCGAGATGGCCGATCCCGGGCGCACTTTCATAGCGTGTCCCCACTCAAAATCGTGTTCTCATGACGAAATAAAATGTTAAGGCAAGACTTCGGACACATTGTTCTGCGTGTCGTTCCTGTGCGTCCCGCACTGGAGAAAGCCTTGACGGAAAGAATGGGCTTCGTCTGCGGGCAATCGAGCAGGCAATTCCTCGATCTCGGCTATGCAATGTTAGCGACAACGTAACTCTAAGGGTTGTTCGCATCAGGTGTCATCCTCGATATCTATACTGGCAATGGGAAAGTGGTAGGGTGGATAATGGTACATCCCACCTTGGCTGATCTATCAATACAATCATGCATTTTGAAGCCAAGGATTGAACAGCTTAAATCGCTGTCAACAGGAAGGCCATTTTACTAGCTTTGCGATTCCCGCCAGGCACAACCTCATTTCCAAGAATCAAAGAAGAAAATCTTGCAAAATAGAAGCCAGGCATAATTGCTTAGTCTACTATGTCATAGAACTTGACCTCCGCGATCATGGTCCTTGATGGAATCGTGACGCTGATGGGGAAGCCGCCATAATCAGGATCCTCATTTGGCATGAGTGCAGCACTTCCGCTCCTAGTCTCATCGCCATTCAGAACCCTTTCCGTCTTCAGCTCGCCCTTTTCAACATTGGCTACCGTCTTCTCGCAAAATCGCAGAATGCCAGTGAAGCTAGCCCTGGGGTTCACCGAGCGAGCTTTGACTTGAAAGCCCCAACCAATCAAAAGAAACACGCCGTCGCCTCGATGTATTATCATCCCGCAGCCAGGCCCCGGCTTCCCAAAGACGAAGCAACGTTCTATCGTGAGCCTGAAACCTGCCCACTCGTGCACAATGGCTTTGGAGGTATCTGTGCCATCGTCGCTCAGTTCATCGAAGAAAAAGCCGACTGAGGATCCTGGCGTGCGTTGCGCCTCCAAGATTATGGCTGAGACCGACTTCAGTAGCGCGTAGTGCTTGGTGAAAGGGTTCGTGGCAGGTTCTAGAGTATCAATACCGAAAGGTGATACGCCCATGGCCGCATAGGAACCGTAAGCGACCCAGATACGGCGGACACCATACGCATCGCGGCGCTGCTCGGGAATGAACAGGGGTTGACCTCGGTGACGGTATTTGGCACAACCCCTCTCATAGTCCGTTAAATAAACGTCCGGTCCAATGAAGTCCAGAGCTGGTGCAAATTTCTGCCAAATATCAAGCACATTGCTGGTAGGGCCACCCGAAGGGTAGTCTCCAGGCTCCCCGCCTCCTCCTACAACGATTGGGAAACGGTTGTCAGAATCTTCGCCAGCGTAGTTCATCCAAACATTTGTGTAGTGAGGAATGGAATACGCTGTCTTGCCCTTGGAGGCAACGTGGTTGATGTATTTTGCGTAGTGGTAGGCCATAAACAACTCGTCGGTCTTTGGTCCACTTCCGAATACTGTCTCCCAGCTCGCATCTTTGGATAAGTCAGGGCTACGATTGTGGAACTGCTGCAGGTTTGGCAATAGATCGTCATGGAGTGCGTCCCAGTCATTATCCAGGAAGTCGATGAGCTCAGGAGGAACAGGCTCCAAAAACCGCTTGTTCGCTGCGTTAGACCCATCCCGTGAATCACCAAGAAGGCCGGGCTCATTCTCAACTTGGACCATGATGACGGTTGAATGGGCCTCGTCGAACTCCTTGAGGTGGGCCATCAATTTTTCAAAAGCCTTGGCATCTGCATTGCGACCTTCATCGTGGAATAAAGACAGGATGTCCGCCGTCTGCAGGATACCTCCAGCCTTACGCAGTTTCGCTCGCGGAAACCTTTCGGGATTTGTCTTGACCCATTCTGGCACATAAGTAGAAAGACCTGGTTGTCTCGTTAGCGAGTTAGATTATATTTGATTGCCGGCCTACCGTTCTTGAAAGAGCCAAACCATAGCAGAACTAGGTGCAGGCCGTAGCTGCGGGCGCCTTCAATGACTCTGTCCAGTGGACCAAACCAGAATTTATCCTCAACTGGCTCAATCATCTCCCACGTAACACAGCCCAGAACTGTGTTGATGTTCGTATCAACCAGATTCTGCCACACCGTGTTCATGTAATCAGCACTTGTCAACGACGAGTTTTGCAATTCTCCGGCGAGCATCAGGAAGGGCTTGCCATGGACTAGAAGCTGCTTCGAGGCTCCAGCGGCCCTCAATTGAGGTATTTGAATGGCAGTCATGGTGAAGAGAGATTTCGATGTGGCTTGCGTTTGATATGCTTTGTTTCTGAGCATTGGATCCCACTGACTTATGTTCAGAAAGCCATTGGGGCTGTTGCTCGGAACTCGATGAGCCAAAATGTGGGCCTGTTAAGAAGGTACATGCCGTGAGCTGGACGCAGATTCTGTGGCCAACACTAGTCTCGCATGGAGCCACTATTGCATGAGCTCAACTTCGGCGGCTCACATTTGATATGTTCAATTTGCATCAGAGCCTCTAGACTGATTTAAGTTTCTAGTGCCAGGCCCAGCTTCTGCCGCGGCTCAGAACATGGACTTGGCGAATCAGGCGACGTTGTCCCTCAATCACACAGACACACAACTTGAGAAGCTTGTCTTCACTGCGATTGATCTTAGTCACTGCGCCATACTCTGCCGTGATGCCGCAATGATGCATAGCGATCCATTGGGGTAGCCCTAGGTCTTCCTAATGTCGTTTTAGGTGCTTCTCATGGTTGTCGGAGCCGCAAGTAATTGCCCCATAGCTCTAGTCGAGGTGTCTGAGCCGGAAGTCCTGCTGAAGTCTCTTGAACTTCACATTAGTCTGGGACACAGGATATTTCAGCCTGAGTCATAGATGGCTTAGCATACTTGCAGTCTGTAAAGAGTTTTGGCGAGGTTGAATTCGCTGGCAGAATCGTACTGCCAGAGCATTGAACGATATGGCCAACGAAGAAGGTGCACGTAATTCATTAGTCTACTCCGGGTGCAAGATCACTCTTCATTTCGTTTGCTCGACGATATGGCTTAGCGGGATTTGACACGGACTCATGGGTAGCCTATCTGAAAGTCACCTTTTACTTCCAGGACGTGACCAGTTATACCATGCTAGTCTCTCCAACAACGTCCGCTTGTGCCAAAATCCACACGCTTAATCTTTCACAATGAGGTACAGCAGGTCTCAGGCGCCCAGTGCGGTAAGAATGAATATGATGGACTCCGGTTTGACGATTGCCGCCATGGTAGCAAGACCTAGCTTGAACAAGCTGATACGTGTCGCCACTGACGACCATTTTGTCTTCCAAAAAAAAAAAAAAAAAGCCTGATGTAGCATGATATTTAAAATGTGTCGACACAAACCCAAGCACCACTTACCCTCCTACTCCGCACGACAAGGTAACGAGAACATTTTCGTCATCGTTCTTGTGCGCTTCTCCGTGCTGTCTAAGTATCATGCTTGCGAGCGCCGTTCAATGTTGATACGAAAAATCACCACACCTTGAGACTGTGTAGCAATCGCGACAATGGTTCTATCCACCAAAATGAATCTCCTGTTAGATTCTGTTGGCGGCCGATACTCCACCGGTAACCACAGTATTTTCTCACCCTTGAAAGTGATCCACTCTCTATCATTGCTGAGTCCTCCATCCAGGTACCGTGCTTCAACTGTTTTTGAGCCTTTGCTGACGGAGGATCTAATTGATGTATCGATGGCGATTGAGCCGCAGTTGGTTTGGACATAGGAGCCGGTAGCATCAAAGCATAGAATGCGGACAATTGGCGCAGCTTGAACAGTTTGTAGGAGCACTCCACTGTCTGTGTCCCGGATGCAAATTTGCCCGTACAAATCCGCACCTGCCAGTCGACGGGAGTCGGGCAAAAAAGCCATAGACAAGTACCCGAAGTCTTCATTGGTACGGTGGATCCTCCATTCCTGCCACAATCCCTGACTGTCTTTTCTCCACAAGTGTACTTTTAAAGAAATGCTAAAAGCTAGAATGTGCGTGTCATGTGATAAGGCCAGTGAGTATACCCAACCGTCCAATTTCTGAAGGCTCTGCAGGCATACCCCAGTGCTAACGTCCCATATTTTGATGGTGATTTCTCGCTGATCATTCTGAAAAGCACATGCCAATAACGTAGAGTCGTCGGAGAAGGTTCCCTTGCAATGTTCTATGCATTCGCCGCTTGCTAATGTTTGGAGACAATTTCCGCTTCGAACCTCCAAAATCTTGATTTTGCTATCGCATAGCAATGCCATTCGAGTCTCATCACGTGTCAGTGCCAAAGCCATCCCTGTGCCTAAATCGAAGCTCTCTACGCATCGACCGCGAGCAACGTCCCAGATGTCAACAGAGCAGGTATTTTTACCGTGATATTCGAGGCTTTTATCGATTGGGACGACAAGTGAATCGCGATGAGTTGACAACAGCCAGATTGCTTCGGAAGAAATTGCCAGGAGCTCATCTCGCTCATAGGATATGTCCAAGTCCTGCAACGCACCTCCGTCACTCGTATCCCAAACCTTGATGGTGTTGTCGAATGACGCTGAAGCTAGCCGGATCGAATCGTAAGAGAACGCAATGGCCCAGATTTCGTCGCTATGGCCGTAGAAAAGATTATCAGAAGCCCCCTTCTCGACATTCCATACATGAGCGACATTGTTGAATGCTGAGGCAACCAGTTTTGAATCTCGTGAGAATGCTAAAGGGCCAGAAGCTTTGTCGAGGGTCTGTAAGCATGCTCCACTGACAACATTCCAAACCTTAGTGCCGTTCTCCCCTGATCCAGATACTAGGAGTGCTGGATCGTTAGAGAATGCTACCGACTCCACGCTGTCGTGAGACCAGGTCCGCATGCATTCTCCACTCCAAGCATCCCAAAGCTTCAACGTTCCATCGTAAGACGCTGACGCAAGCCGCGTGGAGTCGTGAGATACTGCTATACAACAAACCCCCTCCGAATGGCCACTCATAGTTCGGACACATTGTCCATTGCTAGTGCTCCAGATCTTCAAAGTCTCGTCTCCTGAGGCCGATGCAAGCCAAGTAGAATCGTGCGAATAGACCACAGATGTAACCTCATCAGTGTGTCCCCTAAGAGTGCGTAAATAGACTCCATGGACAAGATCCCAGATCTTGATGGTAAAATCCGATGATCCTGAAGCTATATGTTTTGAGTCATGTGAGAACGCGACTGTCAACACAACAGAATCATGGCCTTCGAAGGTGCGCAGGCATTCCCCATTTGTTGCACTCCAGAGCTTGACAGTTCTATCCTCGGAACCTGAAGCTAATAAAGCCGAGTCGGGTGAAAATGCGACTGATAGAACGGTGTCTGTATGTCCTTCCAAAGTCTGTAGACACGGGCTCCAATCGTCATTCAAAGGTGTCGTCAGTTCAATTGCTTTTGTTTTTTCATCGCGGAAGAGCTGTCTAATCAAGCTCCGCCTTGGGCTAAGTAATAGCGCAGATGCGTATGTCTGAAGAGGATAGCTTTCAATTGCTACTTTGTGATACATGACGAATCGCCTCGCATCGTGGACAAGCTCGTGTAATCCAGATGCGACACCATTGGTCTGATAGATTGTTACTTCTACACCATCGTCTCAATAGTATGTGTTGCTCGTACCTTGCAGCTTTGCGTCAGCGACCATAACTCCTGGATAGAGAGAACAGCCTTCGAGAGCCCTTTGCATAGGCTGGCCGCTTCCAGCCAATATATGTATTTATCTCTCAGGAACTTGTCAATGATACCTCCGTCCTCCAGGCTATGGTTCTCAGTCCCGTTCGAAGCGCAGAAATGGTCCATCCAGTAGACGCATGAATAGCGTGCTGCTACGAGCGGGTCCGGAATAGGTAGCTGAATGTCATCGATGCAGCATCCTAGCTTCTCTAAACCATATATATCCCGTTTCAGAGTATTGGTGAGCGTCTGGAGGGATCGTTCAAAGATTGAGTAATGAATATTCTCAATCCCGTGAGGGAATATCTCTGCAGATACATCCTCAGCTAAGAGGAAGTCTTTTGCAGATTGATGAACGAAATATACCGTCTCTTCACGAAGGATAAGGAATGAGCCACACTGAGCAATGGTCTCTTTCAGTGATGGCAGATCGTCCGCCAGGTCGCCAAGCTGGGCAACGAGGGCGGTTAGCTCGTGGAGAGTAATAGGACGATAGAGTATTGTTACGACAGCCAATACTAAACGACACAATTCGGCATCATCCGAGTTTCTCATATACTGCAACATTCGCTGATATAATGAATCCAGCCCAGGGGGTAGCGGAGCAAGTTTTCTCTTGACATGTCTTCTTTTCGTCCTCTTGAGGTCTTGACACATCAGTGCTACCCACAGGAACGTGTTATCCGCGTTATCCACCAGATAGTCCAGTACGGCAACTTTCAATTGTTCGTCATACTTTTCCTGTTCGGCCAATTGGGTTACTTTCAGGTCGATGAAGGTCCGGACAGCCTTCGACACAGATCCAGCGTTCAGTTCGAGGCTGAGCTTTGTGCTGTTTTCCGCGCCATGTAGTCCTCCCTCAATCTCTTCCAAATTGCGGCTGGAGATTAGCCATTTGACACGAGGCGTCGCAGATGACTGATCTGCAATGAACTCGAGCAATTTTTGCAAACCATCAGTACACTCATCTAGAGCATCGACGATTAAATATGCTGGACTAAGATGTGGGTCTTGTAGCATATCTGTGAAGATCTCTGTCAGGGCCATCCAAGCATTCACATCTTCGAAGAGACTCCTGCCGGCGTGGTCATGTCTCTTACGAATGTGAGAAACAAGTGACGGCTGCTGGCATACGAGTAGGTACAACAAACCCCGTAGTACTGCTGCGGCGTTATTGATACGAGAATCAGTCGCTTGGCAGAAGAAGTAGGATAAAAGGCTTCCTCTCGGCCTATCCTTCTGCAGTTCCTCGATGATGCCGCAAAGTAGCATTGTCTTTCCCTTTCCAGGATCACCTTTAATCCATAGCAGTTTGCTTTGCAGGTTAGTGTACCACTGTTCAAAGGCGGCATTACTGAGAACCCAACGATATGAGCCTTCCAGCAACCCGTCCTTCATATTCACAATACGCTTCTTATCATGGCGTGGATCGGTAACGCAGATATCTCGTATGCAACTGTTATGTTTCTCAATCTCATTCTCAAGACGTTTGAATGCGTTAGCTATTCCTTCCCCGTACATAGGCGAGAGGTATATATCGAAGATTCCGAGCATAGAGTAAATCAGGTCTTCCTCAATTTTCGTTTGGCGATATTGTTTCCACCGTAGCCGCTCGTTGATAGTGAATTCAGATAGAAGGGCTCCCTCGAGTGCTGCTTTTGGAATACCTGTGATTTCGTAGATCCATTGCTGAAGCGAGATCTTGTCGCCTAATTTTCGGCCTTCCCGAGAGAAGAACTCAACGCAGCTTGGTGCAAGGAGCTCCTGAAGAGTCCAGCCGCGAGTAAACCACTTGCTATTTCGGAAGTCGGCTTGCCAAGATGGCGGATGGGCTTCGTTGTTGGCTCCATGGACAGGAGCTGACACGTCTGATAAGTAGACATAACATCGTGCTGCTTTGGAATACCACCGAAACATCGACTGGATGGCTATTGAGAGCTCGCCTTTATTTGCCTTGTTGATACAGCAAGTGTCAATCCAAAAATAACCCAAGTCATCCTGCCGAGTTTGTTTGTCACAGAACCGAATTTTCTCGAATCCGGGTTTGGCGTTGGAAACCCCGCTCATAAGATCATCAAAGGTCACTTCGTCCGTATCCGCACCCCATGTATGGGACAGGACCGCGTATGGAGGGATCTCATCCCCATCTTCAAACTTGTCGCTAAGGCTGATTTCGCCGTTATCGGTGCGTTGTAGCAGCCGCATATTTGAGTTATCGCGCAAATGTCGAGGTGTGTGGAACAAGCGAAGATGGCAGCCTACCCTGATGAAAATGTTGCGGTGAAGACGTGCCTCTCTCCTGTGAGGGGCCGGCGAGGCTGTGGCAATGCATCAGCTGATATCAAACCCAATGAGAATCGAGGAAATGGACGCGTTATGCATGAGTGAAGATGCAATTAACAGAAATACGACAGTACAACGCCTTGTACCTACGAAAAGCATTTGACTTATTGCTTGAGAGTAAGACTGAGGTACCGTTTGTACCAAGGTTTCAGCCTCAGGAGGTTTTCTTCGTGATATATTATCTTGATGTCAGGTGCTTACAGGCAATTGCAATTGTATCTGGTAGAATTTGTAACTGAAAATGCCATAGCTCCGAAGCTCGATCTGCGCTCCGTTCCTTATTCAGCCAAGGAAAAGAATCCTGGTGTGATTTCCATCATCACGATCAAGCCTCTTTATATGCCTGACTAGCAAGTTACGCTTCCTTCGCTATGTAAATCATGTTGGATGTTGTAATGAAAGAACTGACCTCTAATACTCTTCAGTCCCGAGTCTCAAGTACCTATTGAAGGTAGAATATGTTTCTTAGACTGACCTCGTGGGTTTGTAATGGCCTGCGGTACCTCCAGCTAGTTGCTATTCCGCTATCGAACGTGTGTTAAAGTACTTGATACAATCTATATTCTAGACACCGTTGCACAAATTGAAGGCTAGAGTGAATGTCATGCTTCAAATCAAAGCGCAACTCTAATTTCCGGTTTGTTCCAATGGTGGCTCTTGATAGACATGTTGCTTTGTGATGCTCTCAGCGTTTCACATCTCCCTCGAGAATAAAACTTATCTCGTATATGCAGAGCTGCCTCCATGTTGAAGCTCGGCCGGAACGGTATCGATGGTCCCCGTGTCCAATGGATCCTTTCTTATATGCCAGCCAGTGCTCCTATGATCGTCTTGAATCTCATCAATGATGTACGGACTCCTCATCATAGTGTCTCTTCTCTCTCCCACGATAAGATAATCCCTGAAGAATGCTCTCCTTGGAGCTAACAGCCTTACCTTCGGTTGGTCTAGGCCATGGTGTCTCATCCCCGTAAGCCCTTCCACGTGTGCTTGAAAATGTAGACGTCCTTTGCGGCCTGGGAATCCCAGACGGAGAATGGCCCTTCAAAGCCAGTTTCCGGCTGTACAACCCAGCGATAGTATCCGAGTAGAAAGCATATGTCGCAAGGATAGTAAAGATACCAAGCGAAGACAAAACTGAGCCTTGCATTAGACATTTTTCTTCAATCAAGCTTGAGCATCAACACTTACAGATGACCAGAAAAGTCCATGGTGGTGTTTGCTGGAATGCAGCCACGTCAAGAGCGAAAAAGGATGTAAAGAAAGACAGAGGTAGCTGTTTCTTAGTGTCCAGGTAGTGTTTGCTGGGAACTTGGACCACTTACAAACAAGATAGTGACAACGGTAAAGATCATAAGCGTACGACCCTGGCTTACCGCTTCTTGAGCTTGCGCAATGGAAATCTCGTTTTGCTCAAGCGTGAGCGTCGTGTTCACCTTGCTCAGTCAGCGAATGGTCTCTCCTATCAGGCTCCAGCACTCACTGCATTCTCAATACGCGCAGCATCCCTATCCATCTGGGTCAGTGTACCAACGACTGACTCAGAAGACGCAGTGGCATATGACGAGTTCATCTCGGGAGCGTCCTTTTGAATCAATGCTTGATGCTCGGCTATTGTCTTCAACATCTTCAGCTCATCTCGGATATCTTTGATCTCGCGAAAGAGGCTGGCTGCTTCTAGAATCTCTCTCCTCTTGTTGTTGGCTTCAGGCCCTGTTGCAATTGATTTCCGGTTCGTTCGCTCGTCTGTCGCAAACTGATTGTAGAGCTCTGCTTCACCCAAAGCCTGCAACATCATTAAAAATCTAGTAGCATTAGTTGCAGCAAGGGAAACATACTGCTTGGGCTATGGCATTGGTGAAAGCATCATGGATAGAACCTGCCCATTCGGCGCTTATCCCATGGCTTTCGCTATCGATCTTGATCTTGAACTCTCGATCGAAAAAGCTCACGCAAGCATCGACGATTATCCGACTCATCTGAAACGTGTCGGACGGACCTCGGCGTCGTCCGTTGGTTCCGCCAACCACGTCTAGAACAGATGCAAACAATGAATCATCGCCGTTGTCTGTCTCATAAGTCGAGGAACTGATGATGGTTTCTATGTTCATAGTCAACATCATAATCTTGTGTCTGATCGCTTATTGACTTACTGTCGTCAAAGACCCAGATCCACAGCTGGTCGACTTTGATCAAAGCCAAAGAATCCCAGTCGGTCGTGGACTTGTGGACATTTTTACTGAGGACTTGGTCCTCATTACGGTGAAGGATATCATGCTGGAGGTTCTGCTCTTCGCAGGCATGATAATAAAACTCGTCCAAGGTGAGTGATTTGTGGCTGACATGTTTGTCGAAACGTTGCTTGACCTTGAACGAGCTTTTCCTGTCGCTTTTCCTATACTCCGAGATGGTCAAGTAGGGCATCTTCTGTGGGTTAGTGCTGATGGAAGAAAATGGTGGGAAGAGCCTCTTACATATATCGCAAACTGTGACTATCTCAATTGTCAGCATCACGGGCTCTAAATACCATTGCGATCCACGTACTGCTTGAGCCCCGGCTTCACTGCCACTAGCATCGCTACCGCCGCCGTTATCTTCACTCTCGGCTTCCATTCGATAGATGCATTTCGGCTTCATGAAACGCAGGGCTTTGTTCTTGGTGAGCACCTGCTCCCAGCTCTGTCCAAGCCACGTCAGGCCGCTAGGGTCAATGCCAGACTCCGCTGAAACTGTTGTAGCCAGATCCTAATATTGGTCAATGGAAGATACTTCTCCGGTCTGCCTGCTGAACTTACACTCATCCATTGAATCTTGTCAACAATTAGCATAATACTTTCTCTTTCAGAAGTAGAGACTTACATTATTTGCCGGCAAATGAATCCATCTGACATTGACATCGTCTTCACCCCAGTCGAGGCTCGCAATTCCTCCAGATGGGCCAAATTGAGAGTCCAGTGTATGTGTCCTCTCTCGTGCGGAGGACATGATTTGAGCTGGGCCTCTGTTGTAGATAACATCCTTGACACTTGCGCCCCTTCGCAGAAAGCCCGAGTAGCCCTTGAAACTGTAAAAGTCGACCACCTCTGCCCTAGACGAGTCAAGTAGCTCGGAGGTGTCCTGTAGATACACCGGCTTATCCGAGAGCTTGTTGAGCCGCTGTCTTTGGCCCGCTGTTTGGGTCATTGGGGGGTTTCGCAACACATTAAGGACTTGTAGATGGCTGTCTTGTGTCGCCTGGTATTGCCAATACGAGTCCTCATTCTTGTCGTCAGTCTCGTTTCGCTCTTTGTGTCGATCTTCTTTGGCATTTACGTCGCCAGCCTTTGTGCTCGCAGCCGGACCTTTGTGTCGCCTTCCAACCACGAACTGACTCGCTATAGTTTCAGCGGCCCTGATTTTCTCGTCACGGTCTGAGCTAGGCCTGCTGCCGAAGAGAATCCACCATACTAGCTTTGGGTAACCCATATATGCTGCCCATTCCAACGCACCCCAATCTTTGGAAGCGTGTGGTGGGCTGTCTGGTTTGTCGGGGGCCTTGGACAATACAAGACAGACCAAGTCATGCGTTTCTTCGTGGGTAGCAAGCCACAGCATCAATTCTTCCTTATCTTCCACATCGCCTAGGTCGGCATTTTTCATTACCGGTAGAAGTTGGCGAACCACATATGAGTTTTGCTGTTCCATTGCGCGACCAAGCGCGGTCCACTGGCTCGAGTCTCTCATCTGAAGATGTGCAGGTTTTCGTTCAACCTCGAGCAAAATACCAATTCTAGAGTGATTGCCATTCATTGCAGCCAAATGTATTGGTGTTTGTCCCTCCTTTGTGGTGGCCCATGGATCAAGGCCTTTCTTGATCAGGTAGCGGATGACTTCTGTGTGGTTTCCAGCAATGGGAGTTCCGCCGTCAGCATCCATGTACGACTCTCGACCTAAGTCCTTGTATTTGAGCTCATCTTCGTCGAGGAGCTTGTGACTACTAGCGAAGTGCAGAGCCGTCCAACCTTCGTTATCTGCGGCGTGGATATTCGTACTTCTTTCCGAGATCAACTCCACAAGCTCTTTATACCCTCGACGACTGGCATTGTGCAGCGGTGTAAGGCCGTCAACATCAGGTTCGTCAACGTTGGCTCCATACCGGAGAAGCACCTCAACAATCTCCAAGTGGCCGTAGTAGCAAGCATACTGTAATGCTGTGAAGTTGGACTTTTGCCCACCCGTATGCTTCAGAAGCTCTTGAGGATTGCTTGCCGTCTTGAGCAGTAGGTCCACGATATTCGTGTACCTCCATTTGCTCGCCTCCAGGATTGGTGCATATCCGTCGTCATCTGCTTTGGTAGCGTCTGCGCCAACGTCGAGGAGGGCCGAAACGATATCGAAATGGCCGTACCTGCAGGCGATGACCAGCGCTGTTGTGGACTCGTGATCCTCTTGATGCACTGACTCGAGTCCAGCGGGAGTGCTCAGTATGAATTGCGCAGTTTCAAAATAACCGAACCGACATGTTCGCATCAGAGCAGTGACACCCTCCAATGTTTGGGCCTTGATATTTGCGTTTCTGCTGGCAAGCAGCTTGGCAACCGCCACTTGACCATACGCACATGCAGTGATGAATGGAGTGAACCCTAGCGAATCGGCGCACTCAATGTTGGCCCCGTTATCAAGCAGCAATTCAGCAATATCCACCATGCCGGCACTGCAGGAGCGATCAAGCGGTGTCACACCAATCTTATTAGCCGTATCGATAGTTTCGTTTCCGTGCCGTAGGAGTTCCTCGGCAATGTCCTTGTGGGAATACCGAACCGCCGTTGATAGCGGGGTGTTGCCTTCATTGTCCGTCATGGTGAGAGTAGTCTTGTCCTTTTCGAGGATAAGCTTGATGACATCAACAGATCCACGCCAACATGTTATGTCAAGCGGTGTGCAGCCGTCCTCATCCTTGATCTGGATGATGTTGTCGCTGTATTCGAGCAACTGCCGGACACCATCGACATCGTCGAGGTAGCATGCTGAATGGAGTGCTGTTCTTCCGTCGTCTCTCTGGGCTGTCGCGTCCGCTTTCCTGGTGAAGAGCTTTTGATAAACCTTGGGATGTTGCGAGCGCACGGCCGTGTGAATGACAGTCTCTCCATTATAGCCGGGGATTTCGATTTGTTCATCATCCATCAAATCCAGGATATCAACGACGGCCTCGTCGACAGCCTTGTCGGGGCCGCCCGACTGGAGCAGAAATTGAAGAATTGTTGATCCATCATCGGCGTGGCTGGTAAGATGGGGCTTGTTTGCGTTGACAAAGTCATATATTGGACCCGACCCATTCGTCCAGCTCATGCCCTTGAGCTTCGCGAAGAAGGCAGCAGCGTCCATATTGCCATCAGAGATGAAGCAGCAGCTCCGACAGAGAATTACCGTGAATCAATTCACTGAAACCAGGATGATGAATGGAGAAAATCTCACATAGTGTCACAATGCGGCTGAGTCCCAGCTCCGCCCCTATCAAGGATCCTGGATATAACGGATACACTGCCCCACTAATTACTGTAGAAGGACGTAGGGCTTATGCAATTTGCAGCGGTTCGTGTTGTTTTGTCGCGTTTGTCTCCGGCATTTCACAACACAGCTCAAGAGTGAACAAATTGAGTAAATTTACCGCATTACTGCTTGTTGAATGGCATATGGCTCTGCCGGAGATATAGTGGGACGGTGACTTTGGCTCTATTGTCCTCTTAGCGTAAGATTGTCCAACGGGGTACGCTCTTTTTGGACCAGCTGTGGTATGGACACCCCAGGGGCTCCTTAGCGTAAAGCAGCTGCTTCCACTGGCTTATTGACTCGACAACACTGCCTTTTAAGGCTGGAGCGTTGACTGAGAACCGATTTAAGTATTGCGATTTCATCTAATATAGCACATGTCTCGTACCTCCCCGACGCCGAGATACAACCTTCATATGTGGCTAGATGGTTCGCATCCTGGCATACCTGCCGCATGATCGATGTGTTGGGAGCAGAAAATTCATGCCCAAGCTTCACTTTGGTTACCCTAGACCACGAGACGGTCTAACAATATAATAAATAAAAAGGGGAGGCATAATCGAACCCAAAAGATCAATGCAAGTGATTTACAGGCTCATTTTCTGATAATCTCTTTCCCTCTGGTTGCAAGGTCACGACATTAACGCTCTAGTGTTCTGGGTAGGTCGTGGCATTTCGTCCCACCAACTTGTCAACAACCTTGGAAAAGCCGCATAGAATGGGTGAAGAACACACTGAGGGTGGTTTCGTGGTGAAGAGGTGGGTGTACGGAAGGGTCAGTGTAGTTGGCTTGATAAAACACGCGCTACTAGAGGGAGACTCGGTGGCAGCAAAATATATCCAAGGTCGTGCTTGCTGATGAATTCAGCTATACATCAAAAGCCATATTTGACGGTGCAGCGACACTAGGAAAGATGTGCCTCCTTGGAAAATTTAGAACGGACTGATCAAACGACAGAATCATTGTAGCTGTAATCCAAGTACCTCGCCATCCAAGCGCATAAAAGAGCACTATACAAACCAAGCAATCCAAACCGGGCAGACGAGACTCTGATAAGAAAGCCATTCTCAACCCTCAGTTTTCCCAAAAGAGCATTTATCCCAATACAGAAGCGCATCTCGCACGAAACATTTTAAGAAATAGATCACTGAGACTTAACAATTTAATAAGACAGTAGTCCGTGCTATTTTTTCGCAACAGAAAACAACAGAAAAGGACGCGCAAGAAGGAGCCTTTCGGAGCTTCGTTGCTCAAAGCACCACCTCCACTGATCTAGCTTCTAAACTTGCAAAGCCAAGTTGAGCGCCTTAATTTCTTCATCAAGCTCATCCATCAGTCTTTCTACTTGTTCCGCTTCGAAGAGTCGTTCATCAGCCCCAATGAAAACTCGCACATGAACACCATCAGGCTCGGGCGTTCCTGATATGGACACGTCATGGGGTGGTGCTAAGTTGATAAACTGCGCCGTCGCGTTAGAGTCAAGGCTGTAGGATTCTTGTGTGCCCCACTGCTCGAATCGAAGCCGCTGGTTTCCAATCTGGCTTTCTGGCTTCATATCGAAGCCCTGGTATACTGTGCAGCAGCCATAGTTGGGAGTCTGACTAGGCCAGTCTGTGCAATTCTTCTTAATCTCGTCAAATCCCAATGTTTCGTATGGCAAGCTCTTGAGATATTGATCCTGTACATCCCGCAGCAATGCTTTTAGGTCCGAGCTCTCTGTCAGGCGCATACGCACAGGCGCACAGTTGGCGCAGGGCCCAATTAGCCGTTGGCAACTAATTGGCAAACACTGACGCCCGGAGACGATTCGGCCAAAGACTATATCGTGGGATTGTGTCACTTTCGCTAGTATGCGACCAAAAGCGGCAGTAAAGACCGTAGCTGGAGTGATGCCGCCAGGATTGGTCTGATTAGGGGCGGTGATAAGCTTCTCAATATACCACATACCATGTTGCTCATGTTTTTCAATAGTATTGGCAGGTTTCTGAATGTTTGTCATGGTGGAATTTAGCAGGACGGAGCGCCAGTAATCATATCCATGTTCGCGGCTCTTAGCTAAGTGTTGAACATACTGAGCGAATTTGGGTGGCGTTGAAAGGCGCTGACCATTGTATAAAGCATGAAGAGATTTCAAGATATGCTGGAAACTCAAACCGTCGTACAGAGCATGAGACATCCGAAGCAAGAGCCTCAATGATGAATCCTGTCCTTTCAGGATGGCAACCCGCAGGAACGATTGGCCCAAGCTGAGAGGGTTTTGAATGTCACGAAGCTCCCACTCACGTGTTGCCTGATTAATGTCATCTCCAGTTTCCGTAATCTCAATAGGGACGTTGAGTTGTTTCAGGACCACTTGGTAGAAGGAATCTGTAGCACGCACGAAAATTGTTCTGAATATGTCGGATTGTTGTACGAGGGCCTGAACGGATTTGACCAGGGCATCGTAGTCCGCACCGCATGGGAAGTCAACGAAGAAGAGGACCGGAGGACGTGGTAGTCCAGTTGCAGGATCATGCAGGTACACTTGTTGTATCCAGGTAGCAGGGTAGACATCCACGATATCCTCGTAGGAGTGGTTGATTTGTGGAGCGATATTGTTGCGAACAAATCTTTCTGGGTCGTTCATGGCGAGTAGCTGGAAGGGAGAGAGCTTTTTTGTTTTTGAAGCTTGATCATCTGTTGAGCTTGCCTTTAGGAGCCTCGCTCTGATGCTATTCGCCAGCTCAGCAGGAACGGGCTTGTCGAATACTTCATTGACAGTGACCCGAATTTTGAGCCGGTGGCTGAGGCGTACCGCAAGGTCCTCAGCTGTCATGGAGTCCCCTCCGAAATCAAAGAAGTCATCTGTGCTGCCAATTTTGGTGCCGAGCACGCCAGCAAACTCCTCGCACAGCACAGTCTCGATGTCTTTGGATGAGTCGATTGGCCTATGAGTGGCCATAACACCATTGTCCATGGTTCCGTGCAAATGTAATTATGGTATTTCGTTTTGGTGTTGGATGGATGCTGATTCGTAATGTTCATAAAATGACTTTTCTTCGTATGTATCAAGTGTTTCTCCTGCTCAAGGCAAAGGTGTGTAGTGAATGGCGGTTTTCCGTGGCTGGCTCATCATGTATATATGTATGTCTTTAGGGCCTTCCACAATCATCTCATTTCGAACACTTATTAGGGCCTGATCGGGAACGCCGACGGAACGAAACCTGAACATAAAATCTGGATAAAAATCCAGTCTTTTCCCTTTCAAGATAGAATTCTCTTATCTGATTTCACAATCCCCTGCTACAGATATCGCACTAGCAGGGACCGCTTGGATGCCTATAATTAGTATACTAACAGCAAAAATAGCTAAGATTACTCTGAAATCTGTGGACCTTTGACCACCCCCCCCCCCCCCTCTCCACCAAACTCAATAGAGAACGAAAGAAATATACAAACTACTCTGCCCACTGATTCATAATTGACTTTGTATTCTGCACTAATCTACAGTTCCGTTCCATCTGTCTTGCCGATCAGGCCCTTTAGCTGTTGAACTGAAACATGAGAAGAGTTCAACCTATGGAGCACTCGATTGCTCCTTGCCAAGTCTTGTAGAAGCCACCAAATCAATTATGGAGCCTGCCCCAAATTGCAAACGGCGAAGTGTTGAGATGGAATTCATGTGCTGTCAAAAAAAAAAAAAAAAAAAAAGCCTCGGCATATAATGCCACTTGCTGAAACTGGAATAGTTAGTAGTTTTAGTTGGAAAAATAACTTACCGCTAGTCATGAATAACATCTCACGGCGCTGTGTTACCTTCCTTCCTCGGTGCTTTGATTCATAAGTCTGTCTCTCCACTGTCAAGACGGTGGAGAGTTTTCTGATAAGCCCCCCACTTATTGCTCGACTTCAAGTACTGTCTGTCTGAGACAATCGGGTTATAAGGCCACACTATTTACTAAAGTAGTTTAGCGAGTCATTCTTCCCGGAATGTGTCTGAGCGCGGTTGGAATTGACAATCTAAAACTAGCAGAAGCCACGTTGTTCATTGACGGGCCGTGGCAGGCAATGGGAGCCATTCCCATCCAGAATGGGAAATTCGTACGTTTGATGTTACCCCAGTTACGAGCAGCAGAATACCGCGATAGTGGGATAGACAGGTAACACTTGCAGTCAGGCTAATTACAAGCAGGAAATTGCTGCAGTAGCGCCATAGATACGGTAGGGAACAACTTGACGTCATTTGCCGCAACGGAAAAGGCTCACTCGTTTTTAAATCAGTTCCAAGGAAATACAAGGCTATTATCCGACTACGGGTTTTTACTCATACGAAAATGAAGGACTGTTGCCTGGAGATTTGTTTGTATCTTGAGTAGTAACCCAGTCTACTTTTCAGGCCCACTTGAATAGAAACTGGTGCTGTAAGTCATGAAAAAACCCTTTTTAACATAGTAAAGAATGTGCTAGAGTCTCATGCAGAAGTGAACCGTTTTACTCCAAACAGCTCTTACCAATCAGGGCCTAAATGTGGAACGCATATCGGAAAACACTGTCGGAAAAGTCCGAACGAATGAGTTCGGTAGGCCCATGGAAGGCCCCTTGAAAATTCTTCTCGCCATACTTATTTATATAAACACCAATAAGGATGACATATTTCTAAGAACTCAGTTCTAGACTTATCATTATTCGAAAAGCCTAGCTTGGGAGTTTCTCAAAACATCCTCATTATGGAGAACAAGACTTCATACCCTTTGCTTCAGCAGATACTCGACAGAGAGAGTCCAGATAATTCGCTTATTTGGACTAGCATTCTGGCTGCTTTTCTTACCATTGTCGGATGCATCACATCTCCAATGCTAAGAGGCCAAAAGTACTCAGCAATACCTCTTATTAATGGTAAAAGACCATGGAGCCTGTCCGCCGCCACGGTAAAGGAAAAATTCGAAAAGGATGCGGGCCTACTAATTCAAGAGGGGTTCAAGACTGTAAGTATCTAACTAAAAGTTTTCCAATAACGTTATTTAATATCATGGCACAGGTAGGCAAAGCGTTCAGGCTTGAGACAAACAATGGGGCTTTTCTCGTTCTGTCCGGAGAATATGCCGATGCCATCAAAAATAACCCAGACTTGGACCTGCCCAGTGCGACTGCTTCGGACTTTTATGTGAACGTACCTGGATTTGATTTGTGGGAGATGGTTTGCTCAAAAGACCGACTTATCCCCAGAACAATCAAGCAGTATTTAATGAATCGTTATTGTAAGGAACAATACCCTCGTGCTGCCATCCTTGCGGCTACCCACAACCGCACTTTACACTACTATGATATCTAATTGTTTACCATAGCTGCGTCGTATCAGCTTTTGTCAGGAAAAATCAAGGATATGCTAAGATCCAATTGGAGCGACGATACAGGTAACGCAAACTTATGCTCCATTGTTCTTCATGCGAGTTCTGACAATTAAATTTTTCTAGAGTGGCATGAGATCTCAGTGTCACAAACAGTTCTCCAGATCATCGGGCGGCCTTCATCTTTCCTTTTCTCGGGCCCCGACATTTACAACAATGAGGAGTGGATTCCCTCCATCTTGACATACGTTGCCAGTACTTTCAATGCAGCGACATCTCTCCGAAAATGGCCAGACATCTTACACCCTGTTGTACATTGGTTTCTTCCATCATGTCAAGCCGTGCGTTCAAATCTCGCTCACTGCGCTAGTATTATCGCACCAGCTATTGAACAACGAAGGCGTGACAGACAAGCATTAATCGCCAATGGACTTCAGCCCCAGGAGGGTAGAGATGGCATAGATTGGCTTGACGAGGCAGCAGATGGCCAGCCTTACAATGCTACAGCCGCACATATGACCTTTGGAATGGCTGGAATACTCAGCAGCTCACACACGACCGTTCAAATACTCTATGATATTTGTGATCAGCCAAAACTCGTCGAAGATCTACGAGATGAAATCATCAAAGTTTTGTCAAACGCGCAATGGGATAAAAAAACATTTTATAACCTAAAGCTCATGGACAGCGTCATGAAAGAGAGCCAGAGGCTTGGGCCCATAACCATGGGTGAGTATTCCTCTCAACATGCTACTGATTTCCTAATGCTAATTTATACCTCGAAAAGTTTCCATGAACCGTTTGGCCCTTGCAGATACTACCTTGGTTGATGGAATCAAGGTCTCAAAGGGCACACGAATTGTGGTCTCTGACAATCATTTGTGGGATAGTTCCCTCTACCCGGACGCAGATAAATTCGATGGTTACCGATTTCTCCAGTTACGTAACACAGGCTTAAGCGGCACTCAGTTCTCTGCAACCAGCCCTACTACCTTAGGTTTCGGACACGGCCCGTGGTCATGTCCAGCACGCGGCTTTGCGTCTGATGAAATCAAGATGACTCTTTGTCATATGTTGCTCAACTATGACATCAAGCCGGCTCCTGGACCTAAGCCTAAGACCACACCTTTCGGCTTTACAACTATACCTGATACAACTGGTCGAATCATGGTTCGCAAGAGGAGGGCGGAGTTGAATATATAGGCAATTTCATATCCGAAGCGAATACCCAGCTACTATGTTAAAGCTTTCACACTAAACTTATCAACGAAGGGGGCGATATATTAAGCTCATCTCAGGCCTGTCACAACACAGCTCAAGCCCATCATGTAATGTTATCCTTTCACTAATATAGCACTACCACTTCTATATTTGTATTAGGCTTTCCTTTCTTCTTATTTTCCTACTATCTTAGTACTAGACCCTCAATTTTATAAAATTAGTACCAGTTATTGTCCTCAACTTCATTCATTTTAGTATCATTATTCTAAATCGTTGAGGCCCCGTGTTGGATATATCAAGACGGTTTTCATATAGGTTTGAAGTTCAATGCGTCTTCCAAATACCCGTGCATTATAGAAGGTTGTCAAATCATGCCCTGGCATCCTTTTTAATCCAAACTACTGCAGAAGTATCGTGCATACCATTTCGATAGTAGGGTTTCAACACTGATGCAGCAGCGGTAGAAAAAGCTCATCGACCGTATCTAAGCTCGATTTTACGTGAGGGCCCCTTTGATGCTGTACTGGATATGTGACGTAATTTGTAACTGCCTCAATGATTTGGCCTTCACATTCACCCCCCCATAAAGAAGCTCGTCAACTACCCTTTTCACAAATTTACCTCGTCCTTGGGAAACCCTGCTTGACTTTCAGCTCCTTCACCATTCGCTTCCGCCAGTCCATGAGCGAGTGTTCGTTTGATCTCCATGTTTGACCACCAAAAAGCCCAATCCATGGACGACCGCAAATCTGGTTCTACTCCATTCCAGCAGTACGTTCAATCCCAAAGTCGATGATGCCAGTAAATTTAAACGTCATGGAGTACTACTAATAATACCTCTGCGTCATCAGCTCCGGTTGTTAGAGGCCGAACTCCCCCAAAACTTGACAGCAATTTCCGTCATTCACTCAAATCCAAGCCCTGATTATACGCCAAATTCACCGTCAACCTCCAGAAATCAGAAGGTCCAATGGGCGCCAACTAGACAGCTTTGACATTTACACCCAGCTGCCCGCAAAAGACACCGAGGAACTGCTGATACGAGTGCTTTTTCGCCGCCCCAGCCCTCGCAAAGTCGGTAACACCCAGAGGAACGTAAGAGAAGTTGAGAGTGGCTGAGTCATGCTTGAACTAGTATTTCTTTTCGCTTCTATTGCGCCGGGCGATTGTCTCACTACTGAGGCGGATGAGGTTCACAACCAAGGGGCGCATCCTGTCGAGTCCGGGTTGGACTTTGGCGCCGTAGAGCCAGACGTATGCCTGATCAAGACGGACATCCCATGTTCCCGGAAACAGGCTCTTATCGCCGCCCAAGGTCGAGTCGGCCACGAGAAGATCAAAGTAGACCTGGTAAATCTTCTTGGAGTTGGCCTGCGCTGATGTTCTGAACAGCTACAAATCATCGGCTGATTAAGTGTGACACATCCCCTGCCCGTCCCGCCCGTGGTCGAAGGCAGAAAAAAACTGGATTCAGATGGTCTTTCGGTCGCTCTAAACGCATGCACCAAACAGCGCCTCGTGTTTCTGGTCGTAGCTCGCAATCAGCGTCGAGGCTGGTAGAACCTGGTAGACGGGGGTCATGCTGTACGGCGAGATCAGCACTCAGAACTTGAGCGACCTCTCGCCCACGATCAATGCCTCCGCGGCCGAATAGGGAGCGTCGTTGATGGCTTTGTTCATATAGAAGCGACCAGTGGGGATGGTGGGAGCAATGCTTATCAGGTTCTCGCCGGTTGTTCCTTGCAGTTATTCATACTGCGTCTTGACGTGCGAGCCTGGAGAGATAGCTTGAGAGATGGCCCTGACCATAATACCTCCCAAGTATTGACTTCTTGCAGAATCGGCCTCCGTCTTTATTATCTCTTCATCATTATGTATGGCCTAATTACTGCCCCATGTAATAGTTTTTATAACAGCTTCCATATCTAGAGTTGGCTTTAACTTACTCTTAGTAAGATTATCGATTTTGGAATTTAACCAAACATAGGTTTGGGCAGTATAACCCTCAAGCTGCTACCTCTGACTGATAAGTGTTGCGAGGCTTGAGGCAGTTGGGGTTCATTACAATAAATCCTGGGCTAGCACTCACAGCTACGGTTGAAGGCAGCCTTCAAGCTTTGCGATTCACAGAAATTGTACATATTTGGTTAAATGAGCAGTGACAAAACCCAATTGCGACCAGGCGATCAGCAGTCTTTTGTGCTGCTGTTCAATGCACCGGCACATATCATACACCTCCGCAGCTTAGATGGAATTGCTTTACCACCAAGCACTGGATGCATTGAAGCCATTTTCAGCTTCGACTAGAGAATCTCTCCATCGTTCCGAATGTAGAAAGCAACCACTAACGTCTTGCTAATGCAGAATAAAAACTTGTGTTGAAGTTGCCCAATATCCAAATGAAAGGCGACTGACCGGTCGCTTGTGCCGTTCCTGAACATTAATCGTCGGGAATCGAGGCTACTGTCACATGCGTTTCAGTGACCACCCTCAATCCTGGCCCCGACTCAACTCCGGCTCCATCACTCGAAACCCATGTATCCGATTTCCGACCGCCCAACTCGGACAAGGCGTAGAATCTATCCGTCCTCGTGCCTTCGTTCCCGTCAAGGTGAGCTGCCTTGCAACCTCGGTGACGGGAATTAAATCGGAGGCCGGCTGCCGAGAGAGTTGTTCCAACGCTTTGCGACCGCCCGGTGGTGTTGCTTAGACCACCGGTCGAGAAACCCAGTTCCTGGGAGAGGACCCGGATAAGAGGTCTCATGGTGGCCAAGTTCCCAGCGGTAATTCCAAGTCCCATCTCTATAGTGGACCAGATGGCAATATCAACAGTGGCCCCTGAAATCCGCCCTTAGTATATATGTCTAGCCAGTCGAATGGGACCAACTTACAAAGATAATCTGGGTCTTTGAAGTTCTCCACGAATGCGAAACGAACGACCACAGCTGAGCTCGCCCTACCAAGAAGTTGTAAGCAAGGCCCTGAGTGTTCTTAAAGATTCATGCCCAATGCCCTAGAGATTCCGCAACTTACACACTACCAAGCAGGAAGACGGGAGCTAGGAACCATTTCGATCTTGCTTTCATATTGAGTCGCCATACCATGAAAATGGGCAATATGGTAAAAATGAAGTCGGTGAGTACGCTGATGGTGCTGAATGTATATGTCAACTTCATGATGATGCCTAAATTAATGCAAACGCCCTTCGCGCTTGTGTCGACATAGCGAACCCAGAAATAGGATATAGGTTTACATTGAAAGATGCATATGAAGATGAAGGCAACACTCGGCACTGTGGTCGCCACCAAAGCGCCGTAGATGATCATCTTATGTATTCTCTCCACTGCGATACGGAGAAGGAACACGGCGATTGAGATTTTGAGGGCTATCATGGTTGCGGTATAGCCAGAATAGCAATACCACCAGAACTATCAGCCAATTAGCGATGCTGAACAAGATATGTACAGACGGCGTATCAAGTGGTGCAATACGGAGTTGCTGCAACAGTAGACATTATTAGAACTTTGGTTTGAGCTTACCATCATTGCTTTAGAAATATTGCCATGCGTAAGGTCCGCGAAATGACGGCCAGTGCCATATTTGACGCCAAGGAGCGCCCAGGTCGAGTGTGTGATGAAGAAAGCCTAACCAAGTGACGGGTCGTTAGTCGGTGTTCTTAATGAAGCATTCGTTCGGGTCCTAAGCACTTTCGGAGGCTCGTACCAGCGCGACGATCATGAACCAGTCGTCTGTCCCAAACGCCTTGACAATCGAGAATCGAACGTAACATCTTCCAGCGGTTGTCAATATAGCAAGGACGAGAAATGCGACCACAACGCCCACAAACTCGGGCCCTCTATCGGGGATGCCCATGGCGCCGGTGTGGTACAAGGCCTGATCTAACACTTGATCAATCCGAGGAAGAGTCCAATCGCATCGCCGCCATCAGTCGTAGTTTAGTACTAAGTTGTCGTCATCGAGATCGATGACCTTGCAGACTTGATTTGCAGGGTACGATATGTGGGTGAAGGGAGGAGCTGCAGGCAACGTAGATATGATGTTGCTGGTAATGGTTCCTTTAGTCTTTCACTTCGGTAGACAAACGGCCGATGGCGCCGACTACTCGCGCATCATGTTTTCAGCTTTGCGTCTTCCCCCTGATTTTGACCCATAAAATGATGATAAGGTTTAATTCCGGACAATTTGATCGTTAAACAACGCGCACCATGCCTCACACACGAGTCAGTCTAATATGCTAAGGGGCTCACTAAAATAGGTCGCTCGCGCGGTTAGCCGCGTCTACTGTATTTTGTTGAATCTGGTCGTTCAAGGTCGCAGGGGTGGCTATCGAAAAGAACGTGAGTCTTCAAGTAATTCGTGTAGGGGACAATATCTATAGTAAGAGGTTCACATTCCTCGTTCCATGGATATGGCCCAAAGTCCACATCTCTTTTGGATGCCATCACCAATGGCCTGGAACACAATCCTGCTCTCGGCGATCGATGGAGAACCAGGAACCACCAATTAGCTTTCAACCTAACGGGCCAGACGTTAGGTCGTTAGTTAGCCTTGGAACTGGCCCAGAAACCAAGGACACCAGTGGAATGGCGAAACCGTCTCGACATTTTCCCGAATTGCATGTAGCAACACAAACTAACTCCAAACAGAGAATGTTTTGGGGCTGAGCAAGACGTGCTTACCAAAATAAGTAAGACATTCGGCACACCACAAGTAGAATCGAAGCTATTCTCAACACACTATCCCAGAGTCTGTTCGATGTAGCCAGACGCGGGGCGGATGGTGGAAGGCAATCAAGGCGATATCAGACACACTAGCGGCACCTAATTCTTTTGCTTCAGAGCAAAACCGTTACCAAGTCCTTGTGCATCACTTTTTCGTCAATGTTCGAGCTGGGAAGTATGTGAACAGCGTGATGCATGTTTAAAGCGGCCGCCTACCCTATACCACTCATGCTTGCCCGGCCACTCTTCTGGTGGAGATAATCAGCCTAAATTCACACCGTCAACTCTCGCTGTCTTTAACAAAATCAGACTGATGTCAAAGCATCGTTTTTCGTGAAGCTTCATGCGCAAATGCAGGCTCGGGGAATGGCAGTTCCTTAGCCGCCTCGGTGACTGTACGCAACCATGTATTTTGGTCTAAGACTAAGTTGGAGCTCAACTCTCGAGTTTTATTAGAGGCCCCTTTTACTGAAAATGATCTTCCGCTCCCTGCCCCTGTGTACATGCGTGGCAGCGAGCTGGGTGTTTGCTGACGCAGCAGCCTGATAGGCACAGCCACATCTGGGAAAATCCAAGGATCGTTCGAATTCCATGTCGCCCTTCCCATCCAAGGCAGAGATGGCATCCACATTCAAATACACGTCTCTCGAGCTTGTCCAGCTTAGGCTGTTGATCCTTAGTCCAGGCTGTAATAAAGATGAGCTTTACGGTTCCTTGCTTGTCGCAGAACTCGAGCCCGAGCGAGGCGTGATCCCGCGATATGAAGCTATTTCGTACGCGTGGGGAGACCAAAGTAACCCCGACCAGATCACCATCCACCCCCCTGACACTGCACCGGACATGCCCAGAGCCAGCAACGACAATAACGCTTCTTCTAATGTGATTGCTATCGGCCGCAATCTTGGCGCCGCATTGCGACGATTGCGAAGCGCTACGGAATCGCGAGTGCTTTGGTGTGATTCCATATGCATTGATCAGCAAAATCTGGACGAGCGCGCAGCCCAGGTGCGGCTGATGGGCAAAATCTTCACACACGCACAGCGCGTCATAGCATGGCTAGGCCCAGAGAGCGACCAGAGTCATTTGGCTGTGCAGACTCTGGTGGAGCTAGCCAGCTACATAGACTTTACGAACGAAGAGCAGGATCTTCTACTCGACAAACTCCAACTAAAGAACGCAAACTCAGACACAGTCAAGACAATCCTAGACCCGGAGAAGCCCTTTCCGATATCGCCGCAGCAGTGGAAGTCTCTAGAGGCCTTGTTATCTCGGAGTTGGTTTCGACGGCTGTGGGTGCGGCAGGAAATCGCCCTTGCAGGCAAAGAGACACTTGCTGTGGTTGGAAATGACGAGATTCCCTGGATACACCTTTCGGGAGCAATTGAGTTGATTTCTAGTAAGAATTTAACGTCGGGCATGTTCGCTACCATTCTCTCAATCGACTTCACCAACGTGCGAACGTTTTCTTTCATGAGGCATCTAAGAGACTTTCCATCGCTTGCAGGTTTCACATACAGCTGCGAGGCCACAGATCCGAGGGACCTCATTTACGGCTTGTTGGGGTTCACATCTGGGGCATTCACGAGTGAAGTCCCCATTGACTATAAAAAAGACGTCAAAGACGTATATCGTGACGCCTTTGTGCGTGTCTCCTACTGGCATCAGAACCTCACTCTAATGTCCTTTTGCGACTCTGCCTCAGTGCCAACCTGGGTGCCAGACTTCGACCGAGTTCGAAATATGCGGCCCATGATCGCAGGTCAAGCGGCACTCGCTTCGCCAAATTCGGCGCGAGCCCTCAGTAGAACACTCGCAGAATTTGATGGCATACAAAGCGATGTTGTCTCCGAGGTTCTAGGCCCCATACCAGGAGACGATGATTCAGAGGAACAACGGAAAGATATTGTCATCAAGGCTGCTGTCCGGTACTTAGGCTCGGATCCAACTGTCTGGTCGCAAGTCAAGGTGAAGCAATTCTGCCTTGCGTTACTTGTAAGATATCAGTTTATCCAGCCACCATATCTAGCCAGGCTCAAAGCATGCCTAGCAACATTTGTTAGCTCCGGAGGCAATGACGCTTCCCGACCGGACTTTGCCGTGCAAATTCTTACGTTCACTACTTATCTCTTTCGACGATCTTTGTACATGACCGAAAGGGGTTATATAATGCTGGGCCCCCGGAATTGCCAGCCAGGCGACTTGGTGTGCGTATTCCTTGGTAGTAACCTCCCGTCCGTGCTCCACCCCGTCGGTAACGGTGAGCATCATATGCGAGGCCCGGCATGTCACCCTGCGCTTTACCTAGGTGAAGCGATCCTCGGTGAGCTTCCAGAAGGCTGGATGCTAAGGCATCCTGCACGGGTTCGAAAGCCCCATTTCGAGAGCTCTGACGGATCGCAGCAGTACATAGACCCGCGCCTCAGCGATGTGCCGCTACCTTCTGACTGGGAATTGCGGAAGCGGCAAGATGGCACACCTTTTTGGTATTCTGCTGAGCGTGATCGTTGGACGACTTTGGACCCAAGGCTTTCCAAGGAGCAACTGCAAGAGCGTGGAATCAAGATTGAGACATTTACCGTAACTTGAATCACAATGTGACAGCAATTCCAATTTAGTGCTTTCCATGATGATGATGGTGAATGACTCACATAGCCCCATAGATTGTCAAGGAGGAGTTTGAGGTTTCAGTAAGAAGTTTTCAACAATTAACGTGTACTGCAGCTCATAAAACGGGTTCATTCAAATGTGTCATCAGGTTTCATGATCCTCCACAAATAAGCCGATGAATCCTCTGCTAAGCTCCATGGCTTACCTCTTGTACCAGTTAGCGTTTGTTATTGCGTCGCAGCCAGTAGCATGACCAGGCATAGCCGTACCCAGTCAACCAGCTGGAGGCGGATGATTTCTCTGCACAATGTGGATTTACATAGTGCCATTGGACGGCTTCTGCCTCAGCTCGTCGTCAGTCAGTTCCCGTGCGGCCTCCCATAGCATTTCCAAAGTGGCATGACGGTGTTCCCAGCCACCAGCCGGTGTTGCATTATGGTTCAGCTTGGCAACCGGATCCGGATCTGGAAATGCAAAGTTGTCAGTCGGTTTCCGGTACTCTATGCCTAGGCCAAATTCAGCCGAGTCTGGATAGAAGGGACCTTCATTGGGCGTATATTGGTAATCGAGACATTCTTCAATTTGAACCAGAGGAAATGCATCGTAGAAGGCGTCGAAGGCTGGGTTGAGCGCATCCTTCAGGCTTCGGATCCTTTTGTGGCATGGTAGCTCGGGAGGTGAGATCAGTCGCCAAGGGTCTCTGCAAGACGATTGAGTACATGACTTGGAGACGAGAAGCAATGCGTTAAGCCGCGATTTTACTCGCACGTGATAAGGATTTGATGAGCCTGCCAAGTTGACTAATTCGTGAGGATCGTTCTGGAAGTTGTTTAGTACATGATGCATCTCATGCCAGTGTGGTATCGAGGTAACTGACCAAGGTATCGTACAGTTCGGTCTGATTCGTGCACCATCTGGAATACATCCAAGAGTGCTCATTCCCTACCACGCGCATGGTTTTATACGTATTGTTCAGGTAGAGACCGGGAAAATAAGGTGCGTAATCGCCATCCGACCACTCATGCATTTCTGTAAAGCCGTCTCCCCAGTACTCGATGTTGATAGCCTCTTTGCCAGCAGCCTGGGGCGTGTTTGGATTTTGCCAGGATGTTAGCAGACTAGATCCATCAAAGAAAGGTGGTTGTTCTTGTGCCGTGAGACCCGCGATTTCCAAAAATGTTGGTGCGAAATCGGCTACAATGCTTGGATTGTTCGAAACAGCACCTTTTGGTATGTTAGGTCCCCTTACAACCAGGGGAATGTTAGTATCCTCGAGGTATGGCAAGCTTTTGCCAGCTCCAAGTCGGTGCGTGCCAAGATGATAGCCCTGATCGGTGGAATATATGACTTTCAGCCTGTTAGTTATTGTTTGGGAGTGTCTGGCTCACTATTCGACCCACTGTACGTGTTATCAAGAGCGCCGTGATCTTCCAGCATTTTAACCACATCCTCGACAATATCGTCGACACCCTTCAAGGATTCTAATCGCCGTTGGTAGATGAAATCTAGCTCGTCTATTTGGGAGGTGTTGAGCGTAGGGAGAGTTTTCAGCCAACTTGGCTTGTCCTTCTGGTACTCGTCAGGCGGATTGAAATTCTTGGTCTTTGGCACTGTGACGTTGGCAAAGCTGCCAATGTACCTTGCCGGCGGAATAGGAGCATCTCTCAGATCTTGACAATGCGGCGCCGTGGGTGCGATCATGAGGAAGAAGGGGTTTTCGTCGTCTAATAAGCCCTGTAGTCGATCCAAGCTGGCACGTGTTAGTGAAAGTGCCTGAAAATTGGGAGCCGGGGAATCCGCGACTCACGCCTTGATGCGGATAACGTCTGTTTGCTGGAACCCCTGATAGTATACGGGTCTGGCGCCATTCTCCGACATGACAACTGTGTTGTGCGCATTTGTGTAGGGATCAAGCTTGAGCAGAAAAATTAACAATATCCCACTCCAAGATATTCCAACATACCAGAACATCAATATGATTCCAGCCTTTGGGAGCAGGTGTGTAACTAATGACCGAATCCCCATTGAAAAGCTTTCCGATATCTGTAGCCAGTCAGGAATTAATGAACGAATATAGGTGCTCAGGGTTCAGACACTCTGCGCTATACCCTGCTCTTCTAAACCAATGGGGGAGATAGTCATCATCTAGCCCAGCAGCTTTGAATTTAGGATATCCTCCTCTGAGAGATCTATGAGCATGTGTTTCAGGTAATTTGGGGCATGCGTGTTCACCCAGGAGCCTTGATAGCAGTGTTGTTCGTATTGTGGGCATGCTGACCCCTCATGAGAGAGACCCGACTGGGACAACAAACAGCAACGGTGGCATAGTGATTGGTGAAGACGGTGCCTTGCGCGGCCAGATGTTCCTGAACTGCTGATTGGCTATCCAATGAGCCCTGACGAAGGTCCTGATCGTCCGTGAAGATGAAGACAATGTTGGGTTTCGTTTTTGACTCCTCAGCCTGGCAGACTGCCGACCAGAATAGTGCGACAAATAGGCTCTTTGCAGCCTTCATTTCGTGCGATCAGAAATTAGAAGCAAGCCGAAAAAGACCTTGGAAGAATCAGTATTGAAATGGGAGGGTATATACGAGAGATTCAATACTTGAAGCCCAGGTTCCGATCCATAGCTTTACAGCTTGCGCGCATATCCATCCAGCAGCCCGTTATATCCATCCAAACTGAATTACCAAGTCTTTCCAATAGGTCAAGGGCAAACTTCGGCTTGTTGCTGCAACAATTCGTCACTACCAAATTAGTGGCAACTTAGCCGTCGTTCAGAGCCGAAAGCGAAACATATACGCGGTTTTGCAAGGCACTGGCATAACTTCCCCTCACACTTGACCAATCGGGTCAAGACGTGCTCACCAGGATGCTTGTAGTGTAGATGAATTTTGACCGACGAATATCAACACACAGAGTTGTCGATTGAACTAGGAACCACAAGCGCCATATCATCGGACCGAATCGAGAGATTTGACATGGGGTAAACATGGAGAAACCTATGCCGTGGTTGGCTGGTCTTGTTGAAGGGGGAACTTCTCCGCGATCTCCACAACCGATCGTTCTTCTTCTCCGCGTAATAAACCCATTACGACGTCGCTCCGAGATCGTGGATGGACTAGTATGCCTGGAGAATAAGACCGAGCAACAAGATCATGTGTATAAGTGTGGGGTCCCAAGCGATATTGCATGAATTGGTTTGCAGGCCTGGAGGCTCGACCCCGTTATCCGGATCCCGCCAGTAGACGGTGAGGATGATCTAGACCAAGCAGAAGACTCTCGTTCATCTTTCTCCTCTGAGAAATCCTTGGACGAGTGGAGCTTTGAGGCAAATACGGTCCAGCAGCCGACCAGATTACACAGAACAGAGAAGATCGTATGCAGCGCTAGCAGAATGTTTCTCGGTCCAAGAAACGACTTCGCTCGTATGCAAAGACTGGGCGCTCCTATTGAATTCCTTCATTTTAGTGCCATTCAAAAACCAAACCATCCACAATGTCACCGTCTTGGCATTGCGATTAACCGACCTCGCGGTATAAGTAGACCACATTTTCGTTCCTACTAAATCAGACAGCACCAAGGACTTGCAAAAGAGCGACCTCTCACGTGGCCAAAGGTCCGCTTCCATTTCACGATGAGATTTGCTATTCTCGCCGCGTCTGCAGGTGTCTTAGTCGCCTCCGCGACTGCCATAGAAGGTTCATCAGCTTTTCCACAGCCTTTGCCACTATCACTAACAAAGCAAAGTCCGCGATGCCAAGAAATGGGCAGCCGCCGCGATGAAGGCAAACGAAATCGTTGCCAAGCTCAACCTGACCGAAAAGGCTACCTTCGTTACTGGTAAACTTGCCATTGGCACTGCTCCTTGCATCGGCAATGTCCTGCCCATTGCGCATGCTGAGTTTAAGGGCATCTGCATGCAAGATGGGCCCAATGGAATCAACATTGCCGATCTGGTCAGCGTCTATCCCGCCGGCTTGACGACCGTTTCAAGCTGGGATAAGAAACTTATGCTTGAACGTGCGGAGGCGCTTGGTCAGGAATTCCGGGACAAGGGAATTAACATTGCTTTGGGGTTTGTCTCACAAGAATCCGTGTCTGCCCAATCAAGCTGACGTCGACTTAGCCCCTCTGCTGGACCAATGGGTCGTCACCCGCTTGGTGGCCGCAACTGGGAAGGCTTTTCCATCGACCCTTACTTGTCTGGTGTTGCTATGGAGCAGACCGTTACGGGTATCCAGTCCAAAGGAGTCCAGACCTGCTCGAAGCACTGGCTCGCCAACGAGCAAGAGCTTCAGCGTTCCTACACGGTAGTGGACGGCCAGCGTATCGAGGGCATTTCTTCCAAACTAGATGATCGCACCATCCGTGAGCTATATGGATGGCCATTCTACAATGCCATCCGCGCCGGCACCACGAGCATCATGTGTAGCTACAATCGCTTCAACGGCACATACGCTTGTGAGAACGAGTATCTGCTACAGGATGTGCTCAGGGACGAGATGGGTTTTGACGGCTATATCATTTCTGATTGGTTCGCAACCCACTCTGGTGCCAAGTCCATCAATGCTGGGCTCGATCTGAACATGCCTGGCGGCCTCGATACCGCGACCATTGCCGACGGTTTGAGCTACTGGGGCGTTACCAATATCACCAACATGATCGATGACGGGTCCGTCAAGATTGAACGTCTTGACGAGATGGTTCAGAGAATCTTGACACCGTACTATTACTACGATCAGGACGCTGCCTCATATCCTGAGATTGACTGGTCGTTGATGTATTCCTTTGCAGCGTGGTCTAACGTTCTCGACCTGTTTCCTCCCCCTCATCCCGCGGCGCGCGATGTCAGAGGAGATCATGGTAAATTGATTCGAAGAATCGCAGCCGAGTCTACCATCCTGCTGAAGAACGTCGATGGGGTTTTGCCTCTCAAGGACCCCAAGAATATTGGCGTATTTGGCAACGACGCTGCTGATCCTTCGGAAGGCCTGACCTTCAATCGACCATTTGAAATTGGCACACTTGATGTCGGAAGTGGAGCTGCATCAGGTCGTCACTCGTACATTGTTTCTCCTATCGATGCCATCAGGACCAAGGCTAAGGAGAATGAGGCGCGCGTCCAATACATCTTTCGCAACGACATGATTGCGAAAGGCGACTTCTCCGCCTTGTACCCGATTCCGGAAGTCTGCCTAGTCTTTCTCAATTCTTTCTCAGGCGAGAACCTTGATCGTGTCAGCTATGAGCTTGATTGGAATTCAACCACTGTGGTGGAGCAGGTCGCCAACAAGTGTAACAATACTGTAGTCATTACCCATTCTGTTGGCGTCAATACTATGCCCTGGGCAGACCATCCCAACGTTAAGGCTATTGTCGCAGCTCATTTGCCTGGCCAGGAGACCGGTAACTCGATCGTTGATATCCTCTGGGGCGACGTCAATCCCTCTGGAAAGCTACCTTACACTATCCCCTTCAATGTCTCTGACATTGATATTCCCATTGTGAATCTTACCAAGGAAGAAGTCACTTCCAGTGTTGCATGGGAGGCAAAATTTGATGAAGGCCTTATGCTGGATTACCGTAAGCTAGATGCTGAGGGCATCGAGCCACTTTTTGAGTTTGGGTTCGGGTTGAGCTACACCACCTTTGTGATGTCTGAAGACGTCAAGGTGTTGCAGTTGGCTAAGAATGTTACTGCCAAGCCTGACAGCTCCAAGCCCATAGTTCCTGGTGGCCACCCTGACCTTTGGGACGTGGTTGTCAAGCTCGAGGTGACCGTTACGAACACTGGCTCAGTCGCAGGCGCCACCGTACCACAACTGTACGTTGGCTTGCCAAAGGACACAACACCTGAGGGCACGCCGGTGCAGGTCCTCCGTGGCTTCGACAAAATCTACTTGGAGCCTGGTAAGAACGGCAAGGTCGTGTTTGATTTGACGAGGCGAGACCTGAGTTACTACAACGTTGATTACAAGGACTGGGTCATTCCTAAAGGCGTCATGACTTTTAACGTAGGCTTTAGTTCGCGGGATATCAAGGCCAGGATTGAGCATACAGTCAGAAGTGCAACTGCTGGATGCGGCAACTCAACCATGCCCGCGTAATAAAACAGTGGTTGATAAGTTTAGGCGATGGATTGTGTCAAAAGTACTAAACCAAATTTACGTTTTGGCTATGGCCATTTCTAAACCATCGAAATCATGGTAAATGTGCATGCCTTGGTTGTGTTCATGCCATAGAGGACAGAGTGATAATCAGCCCTTGAGTAGCAGCCTCATACTATGAAAATAGCTGCGACTTGGGAAGTCGTCCTTGAGAGGTTTACATAATTCATCTCCAGCACACACGAGTTTCAGATAGCGAAAAATGAATCGCTAACGAGTAGAAATGTTTCGAGCTTAAACCGTCTGGCCTGAGTCAGACATGAGCTGGCTAACCTTGCACACAAACGTGGTAGCCGAGCCACATGTTACAGTTTGTCCCAGCATTCCAAGTCTTGAGCTGTGCCTCAGTCACCTTGTACTTCTGGGCCAAGGACCAGCAGCTGTCTCCATTCACAATCTTGTGCCACTTCTTGCACTTGCAGATGGCGCCCGGCTGCGTTGGCTCGGGGTTCTTGGGTGTGTTCTGGCAGCCCGTTGGCGGCGGATTAGTGTTGGGCGGCTTTGCAGGGTTGGTCTTCGTGCCTGGAGAAAGTATTAGATTGCGCATTGCTACAAGTCAATGATTCACGTACCAACACAGTAGGCCGTATCGAGCCACAGCCCGTTGCATGTAGAGCCGACAGCGGGATTCCATTGGATGAAACGGGCGAGGTCAAGATTGCCGTACTTGGCAACAATCTTGCTGCAATCGTCACCCGACTTGGCCACTAACCAGGTTTAGTATGGAACATCACGGGCTGTCTAGGGCCAACTCACCATGCCAATCCGTGCAATCCTTGACAATTCCAGTTTGTGTTGGCGCAGGAGGCCCTCCAGTGGACACACTAGTAGTCTTTGAGGACACACTACTCGTCTTGGAAGTGGCCGGCGAATGGCCCTCGATACTGACACAGTAGTTCATCTGGGCCCATAGTCTGCTTCCATCAGCGATTGTCACTCGTTTCCAGTGGCACAAAGAATACTTACCCACTGCAGTCAGTCTTCACAGATGGGTTCCATTTGGTAAACTGGTCCATGGTGATGCTGTAGTTTGCACAAATCTTCTCGCACGTCTCATCTTTGACTACAAAATGAAACTTGTCGCAATTGTTGACCGTGTCGTCAGGTGTAGGCGAGGGACCCGGCTTGAGTGTACTAGTAGGCCGAGGCGGCAGCTCAGTAGGTTTGTGACCCTCGACTGAGACGCAGAAGAAATACTCGGCCCATAAGCCGGTGCAGCCAGACTTGAGATTATCATTCCATTCGACGAACTGCTCCATTGAGATTCCATAGGTCTTAGTGATGGATTCACAGCTGTCACCCTTTTTGACGAAGTGGAATGCATCGCAGTTCTCGGCGGTACCGTCCAGAGTCGGCGAGGGTGCTGGGTTGCCGGTTGGGCTTGGACCTGTGGTTACGGTTGGGGCGTCATGTCCTTCCACAGAGACACAGAACCAGTATTGGGACCAGAGACCTGTCAAAATGTGTCTAGTCAATTGTCTGCTCTCCACGCTGCCAAAGGAAACTCGATGTCTTGGGACTCTGCTTTAATTGTGTTTTTTCGAGCTGCATACCTGAACAGTCGTCCTCAACGTTCTTGTTCCATTCCCTGAACTGGGACATGCTTATACCGTATCTTGATGTGATCTTCCCGCAGTCATCACCCTTGTCGATAAAATGCCACGCATCGCAGTTTTGTGCGGTGCCGTCCAGGGTGGGCGAGGGGATGGGATTGCCAGTTGCGGTAGGGCTGGCACTCGAACCGATTGAAGTCGTAATATCCCCTCCGTTGTTAACCTCGACGCAGTAAGAATGATCGGGCTTGATGCCAGAACAATCCTCTTTGACAGAAGGGTTCTAATATTTGGTTAGACGCACACTGACTGTGACTATACTGGCCGACTCACCCAACGAACGAATTGGTCATGGCTGATGCCCCAATATTCCTCAAGATATTTACAGTCATTGCCTTCTTCTGTAGTGTGGTAGTATGTGCACTGATCCGTAGTACCTTCCGGGACAGGCGCGTCAGGTTCGGGTCCTCGGAGACCTTTGATGGCCTGGACTCGGACTCTCGCGGCGCCAAGGCCTGTAAGATAGAGGACAGCTAAGACAATCGACTTGTACATCTTTGAAGAAACTTAACTCTAATGTGAAAGAAGACCGTTAATGGGTAGCCCGATGGGAGAATGGGCGCCTGCTTTTCGTGATCTGCAGAGCCCCTATTATAATACAGCAGCCGGAGTTGTAAGCGACATGCTTCTGCCTTTGAGCCTGGGTCAGAATGCCAAGCTTTGTTTTCAGTAATTTGCTCGGAAGCCTGTGGTTCTTTTGTGATTACTTCGCTGTTTGGCATGGCTCAACTGCGGGAATATCGAATATTGGATCTTGGAATCACCTGCCCAGAGGCTGAGTATCGAAGGTAAAAAGCCACACGGAGTACAAACTGTGATCAGGGTTTATTAGCTGATATGCATGGAGTTGCATCGCACAAAGTCTCGCCACATGCACCAAAGCCCCGGAGTTGGTAGTCTCAGGGTCCCAGCGAGCGTAACTGCAACTGCCAGCCTAGGTTTAGCCTTGTGCGCGCAATCCTTGGCTGAGTCTCAGTAGATGCATATCCCACTTTACAGGCGTCTCTAAATGATCGTCCTTACTAGTTGCGCATGGTATAGCCATTTCCAGATACCGAACCCACTTTAAGCCGCCCTGCTATCCTATCATCCATTCCAGCGGAAGCAAGTGTTTCTTCCAGAGTGAGAACTTAATGCAGTAAATCAAGTCATATGCTTATCTTCAGCGGGGCCCAGGTCTCGCAGATCGATCACGCGCGGCGGGTGAAGGAAAATGCTAACATGCCAAGCCTCCAGGGGTCCAGTTGATGCTGGATGAAACATCGTCTTCATTTTTATTTTGAGCGTTCAAATGCAATGCTACGACAAACCCCTGGTTAACTCTCAATACAGCCGTGGGTACAGATACATGCACGGGATTAACCTTAGCTTACAGGGGGCAATATTTGCTGACGCTTATGCAGGGGCACGATATTATAGTCTACTATATTCTTTTGCAGCGTAACCGCCAATAATCTGGAGTCCGGAGAGTGTCGATTGCTATGGTGTCGCTCAGCAGGCTGCCCAAGTGCAAGCAGGCTTCCGGGAGGCTTGGCTCAACCAGGGGCACTTAGTGAGTTGCGAATGGGCTCTCAGGTTCAGAACGATGGCGCGTGACAATTTCAAGTTGTCAGAGGTTTTACACATTGTCTCGGTCGCGATACATCTCAATCTGGATTTCATGTCAAACTTGTCTCTTTCTGACTTTGCACGTAGCATGATTGCTGGAGACTCCTCGCCAAATGTATACCGAACCTGATGATTTTGTAAATCAACACATTCGCCGTGTTGTTCTACAGCTCTACATAAGACAAGAACCAAGGATTTGTATCTTGACTCGATATTGGAACTTTATGTACTCAAAAGCTTCAGTAATGACTCCTTTCCTTCTGCCACAGCTATTGTGTGTTGGTTATGTGTATCGGATTTTATCCATTGTAGCAGTTCTTTAATGCCGCCACTTTTGTGCGGGAGAATGGCAAGGGCTATGTCAATAGAGTTCAATATGTCATTTTGGTCTGATTTCGACCAGTCCAAACTGGTGAGTCCCCGTGGTTGTTGAAGCCAAAATGACCAGGGAGTGAAGGGACTGAGATGGTTCAATGGGAGCCGAGGATTAGCGCCCCTGCGAAGGAGCAGGGAGACGGTTCTCGCGACCGGGGCCTTGTCTTTGTAGATCTTGAATGGTGAAACAAATTCAGCTGCCAGTAGCGTTGGGCAGCCACATGATGGAAGCCGCTGACCATTCAAGGTCGAGAAGTCGGGATGCGTGACCACATAATCCAACTCTCCGATATGGGAAGCGAGCAGAAGAGAAGCGTGAGAAGAACAATGCGAACTGCTCCGAGAGCCGTTCGGGCGACAGACAGTAACTAATGACTGCAGATCCAATTCAGAGAGCACGAGCCTACAACTAGCCAGCTCATCGAGGAAAGCAGGCAAGGAATTGAAAAAGGTCATGACCGCCTTCAAACCTCCTTTCTGGGCCCAAAAAATACCGCTGCGAATGAGACGAGAGATCTTAGCCTGGATACTTCGTCCTTTTTCTGAGCCACCGAGCTGCCTTAAGCGCGCAACTTGCAACATCATTAGATAGAGATCGCGGAGAGACAAATCCGTTCCCAAGGCTTGCTCGTAGTTCACCATCTTCAAGCAATCATAATCCCATACGGCTTCATTACTCAAAAATTCGAAAACAGTGCGGTGCATGAAGACTACTGTGCTGTCAATCAGATTATTGTGTGTGTCATGGGTTCCATGAACCCTGTTGACGTGCGGGTCACAGAAGCAATCTTCGTGCGAACTCGCAGTCTCAAGAAGACCGCCACACCGACTCCGGAGTCGTCCTTCGAGGACCGCGCAGAGATCCACCTTGTCGTCCACTGAAAAGTCGCGTATCTCAGACACATCAATCTCAGAATCGTCCACCAATGCCAGAGCGAGGGTGCTCATGTACGAGAACGCAATACTGTTTGGTTTTTGTGATTCTCTTTGACTTTCAAAGCACACGCGCAACAGATAGGCGCCCTGCTTCTTATGTCTTTCGCTGATCCTCGCCAGCATCAGCGCAAATAAGTCTTCAAGTTCGTGTGGCAGCTCATTTACTCGTCTGCGGAGTTCTGGCAACCGATCGCAATCGCCAAATCCGAGGAGAAGCGATCGACATGCTAGAACCACCCAAAGAAAGACCCCAGATGACTTTTCGACCAAGTCCTTCATGATCTCTTCTGCTGCTACTGATGATGCTGCATTGCGGCGTAACAGCTTGTTCATGTATTTGTGATCGCCGATTACATCTCTCACGTAGGCCTGGATGTCGTTTTTAGTGAGGTCTTGTAAATGCAACTTGGGTAGGTCTTCATAAGCAGCCACACATGGAGGAATTGGCCGAGATGAGACGATAAGCTTGATGTTCGAGGACGAGCCGAGCTCGTGAATCAAAGATAAGCTTTCCTGTATGTTGCCTTCGAACTCATCAAGCCCGTCAAGAAATATACAGTACTTTTCAATCGATGACTCGGCCGATAGCACCCGGAAAGCGTATTTGATTTCTGACTGTGATGGAAAGCTAGGACCATGGTCTGTCTCCCTCAGTTCTTTCATCATATTCGGAAGTGCCTTGTAGATAAGTGATGGCCTAGGGCTCAACATTTGATAGAGAAGTGCTCTCGAAAGACCCTCAAATCGTTTTTGTTCTTCTGTACCAAGATTGTAGAAGAAGTGGTCCACCACAATGCAGGGGCTATCACGGGCCCAATTACTGATGAGCTTATGTGTTCGCTGGTGCGAGAGCAGATACTTCATCAGCGTCGATTTACCGCTCCCGGCCTTGCCAGAGATCCAGTATATGCCGTGTGAACTTGTTCGAAGCCAATCTGGTAGGTTGTCCCAGCGGACGTCTTTCTGTGGGGGGTTGAGAGCCCACTCGAGAGTCTTGTGGTGTGCCATACCAACGTCCTCCTTTCTTTGGTGGATTTTTCGGAACCACAGCTGGTTGAGAATTATTTCCTCGCATTTCCGAGATATGTTGCGACGGGCTGAATCAGCAAGCGTCTTGTGGAGATCAGAAGATGCTTCAAGCATGAGCTTGAGGTCTTTCAAATCACTGATGGTCTTGAGATCCTCGTCAGCCATTGATTGACTTGTTGGCTGACCCGTAACGACGGGTATCACTTCATTCAACTTGGTCGTGAAATGTGCTAGCTCTCGAATGAGATTCTCGAAACTTTCCTTGTCCCGGATGGTCCACCGAATCTTATCCCTGATTGATGTGCCTTTCTCATGTTGTGCCATTCGCTTCTTGAAAGTGTCGAATTGGTCATTGAAGGATCTCATACGCGGAGCACTAATTGAAAGTGACCTTGTGGCGCGAGATGGTACCGACTGTTCGTCAGTTTCGAGAAGGTTGTACTTTTCCCTCATAGTAGATGCTTCGCTTAACAAAAGACGGATACAACTCAGTATTTTTATGACCGCTTGCTGAGTAGCCTCTTGGTCAAGACGGCGATCATAGTCATACTGGCGCAACAGCCCTACGCGGTCTGCCCACTGAAGCAGGAGCGTCTTCTCAATATCTAGTTTAATATTGAGTATCTCATAGTCTCGTCCAAGTTCACGGGAAGTTACAAAGAGGCCAAAAAGGTCGATTGTGTCCTTGAATGCGCCCAAGACGCCTGCGACGCCAATGGCTCCGAGAACGAGACCAGCGACCTGGGCCATTGTCGGGATACAACAATTGCATAGGTGAACCTATTTGTGCTGTGTATGACTCTTGTCCTTGGGTGATCATCTTGAGGAGAAGTTCAGCTTCGTCAATTATATCTCGACATGCTGCCGGAGTGCGGGGTTGGACATTTGCACAATATGCAATTATGGAAAAACAAATCTCCAACCAATACTGTCTGAGTTGGACAGTAATCACGTGTGGTCATGGCCGCCATGGCTTGTGAAAAGTAGGATGTTAGCCTAGCATGGTCAGAACCAGCGAATAAGGTATACTGGTATTGCTGTGGGATATGCATTTGTTTTCTTAACCAAAGCCTTCTTTTTGGTGGCAAGAGTTGTTTTCCATCACAAACTCGTCCTCAATGGCCACAAACTCGCCTTGACGTTATCATTTGTTGGTCGTTGAGTCAGTTTGAATTAGAACTCGCAAAGGTGATGCGAGAGTCCGAATCCATCTCGTGTCGTATTGTGCTATAGAAAGGCGGAACTGGGCCGTAAACACTCGTCTTTATAACCGTCCAATCTGGAGACCTGAATACAAGTGAGAGATATTTGCGCATGGCCCTTGGGGTGGTTGAAGGGGATAAAAAAATGGCGAGTTGGATTCCAGCTTGCACGCTGTTCGACATTAGGCTATTTATCAGTATCAGACCAGGTGGGTTACCCAGTACTTGGTGCTGACATAATTGAAGAAGTTTTTTGGCCATAAGTTTTGTCGGTCAAACGTCATCCATATCTGACTCACATCAGTCATATCTGTGTGGTTCGCTGCATTGGTCACCAACACATACCATAAATCCTAGCTTTCCTAAACTTCTTGGTCGTTTCACGCGAGCCCCAAATATGGCGTTGAGCCTGTCAGATCTTCTTGTTCAATACCCGATTCTTACAGCTCTAGCAGAGTTCTTATCCACCCTCGACCTCTTCCACCTTGGCCTCGTCAGCCGAACTCACCACGCTCTCATTCTGTCTCCAGTCGAGGTTTTTAACACACTCAAGCGAGGCTGCCTATGCGACGGACTTGGAATTCGTCGGCGCGTCGAAAAATATTGCAGAGGCCATTTCTGGTACGTGTGGGGCAATGGTCGCAAAATCCACGAAGATGAAGAGATCGAGGTTCATCTCTTCGCGCAGAAGTGTGACGAGGCGGGCGCACTGCCTTGTCTTTGCTGTGGCATCAATATTTGCGAGCAGTGTAGGGAGCGTCCGCGCACCATCGCAAATCATGGGCCACAGCGCCGGCCGCACTTGAATCCTCCTATACAAAGCGAGAACGTCATGTGCCTTTGCCAATCGTGCGACATCAAAATGGACGAGCAGCTTCGGGGCAAATTCCTCAACGAGACCTGCGATTGCGATGTGTACAAGCGCTGGATCTGTAGAAAGTGCGTCGTTGCCGAAGACAATGAAACCAGCCTTTACTATAAGAAACACACCATCAGTGAGACGCATGACTGGGAGAGATACGTCGACATGTTGGGAAAGACGAAATGCATGCAGGATCACCAATTCGATCTTTTGTTCTTCTGCACCTGTGGTTCCGTTGTCCCTAAAGACACTATTCCCCGGTGCACTTGGTGCAAGAGAAAACATCGACCAGAAGAGCAGTGGTATGACGAGCAACAAGAGATGAGGCGCAACATACCGGATTACGTCAACAACGACGGATGCTATCCTATCTGGACGAGAGAGTACGAGAGGGGGGTTTCTTGGACAGGATATCCCCAGCTCGGCTACAGTGGTCCAATTTACGATGGTCCAATAGGAGATGAAGATAGTGTAATACGGCAAATACCGCTACGCTCGCAGGACAGAAGGCAAGGTCCTGTTACCCTACGTGACTGGCAAATGGGATTGAGTCATGCATAGTGGATTTGCTGGTCGGAAGGGGAGATGGAGACAAGCCCTGTTGCTCTTCCTAGTTGCATTACTTTTTGAGTGTATAGAGTCCTTAATCAGTCTGTGGATGATCCACACTCGCTCAGGGCCAGAGAGCCTATTGAATAGTTTCAAGTCGTCAAATACCTCCTGTATGGTAATTGCAAATGACGTTGATCAACCAGAATGCATTCACACATGCTCATATAGTAGCTTGAGCTAAGACGAGATACAGGGTTTATAAAATACCAGTTTCTTGCGCGCAGCAACCTGCGCCTATTGCACTGGAGCAATAGTACTGTCTACAAAGTCAACTACTAACGCGCGAGATCAACTACGGACTCCAACGCAGATGTACACACCAGCCCACAGGCCGCTACAGTCAGAACCCACTGCTGGGTTCCACTTGGACCTGTAGATATCTTAGTATTGGTCATATCTGAGCAGGGAAAGATACTCACAAGTCAGACACGCTAATAGCATGCTTTTTGGCAATGCCATCACATAGCTCTCCCTTGTTCACAAAATGCCATTTATTACCTACAAAGTGTCAGAGTTAGATGATGACAATAAATCTCGAAATGTTAGCTGAGAAACTCACAATTGTTTGGAACTCCATTTTGGATAGGTGACGGTGTCTGGACAGGTGGCGGTAGAGGTCCATAGTTGGAGCGATCTGGCGTGCAACGAGCAGGGAATTGTGTCATGGGCTTCGGTGAAGGCTGCTCTGGATTGTACTCGCAGTACTGGTCGTAAAAGTCTCGACAAGCGGGCACAAGGTCACTGGGATGGAAGCCTTCTTCCCAGTCTGCCAAGGTGATCCAGCAATACTGGAGCCACTCATCCATCTTCTCGTCTTCATCGGGGTTACCAATTGCGGTCTCCGTCGGAGGATCAAGCTCAGGATCGAAGGGCGGTGTCACTGTAATCGGGCGGTCGGTCGGGCTTGTCTCCACGGAACCAGTGATCCAGCTTCCGGTGAACATCGAACTTGTGCTATCTTGCATGAGTATGAATGACAAGAGTTGCCTCCAAGGCACTTACAGGGTGGCTTTTGTGGGGGACGTCCACTCAGATGTACCTGTAGGAAACTCGCCATTGCCGGGAGGTCTAGACGCTTGTGGTAAGCCAGGTGGCTATCAATCGTTCTAAGTGGATATTTACCCGATGCAAATATGACGACCCTCATAGGCGTTAAGGTTGGGTGTTACCCTCTTGTCGCATTTATTCTTTAGTTCACTTTTGATCAACAACAAATTAGTCGAGACAAAATGGCGCAGTGGCCCGACCACTCTGGAGAAGTGTTCAACTCACGGATTCCAGGATTCGAGTTGCACGCTTGTAAACCCTGTTCCTTCGCTGAAATCAGAGCAAGTTTGGTTCACCTTGATAGTCGCTAGTTTGCATGTGTCACGTATGCAGACCTCATCACCGACTTGCAGCATCTCGCATGCTACGTCCAGGTTGTTGACCTGAATGAGACGGAACGATGAGACTGAATTTGCGAGCGCTATAGAGTCGCACGTGTCACCTACTTTGACCTTGTACTTCTTCCCGCTCTGGCAGAATGCGGTTGGCGAAGGTGAAGGCGGGTTCTCAGTAGTAGACGGCCCCGGCGGTCCCGATGTATACGAGTAAGGGTAGTCCACTGGGTCGGCATTGCAGTCCTCCAGCATGGCCTTGAAGGACTTTTCAGGAAATTTGGGTCGTCCATAGTCTGATTCGACCATGACAGATCCATACTTGAGAATACAGGCGCTGCATTTCTCTACTTGGCCACCATAAAGGTCACCGAGGCAGAAATTGTCTCTGTGGATACTGTAAGTTTCCCTTTTCGTTGAGGATTTCCACAATGGTAAAGAGTTCCTACCCGTCTTTGATACACATCAACTTTTGTGCCCAACCGAAGCCCTCAGCAATAGCCTGGGCAGATTGCTTCATGGACCCATCCTTCACGAAAGTATACAGCTTGTGTCCACAAGCGCTACTCACTCTCTGCTGGAAGCTCACCACAGAATCGCGACATCCTTTGGCGCAGTACTCCTGAGCAGTAGCATCAGGTAGGTATATCCCGTTTTGTGCCTGAGCCGGAGTGACAAGTGTTTCGCAGGTGATATTCTGAGTGAGTGCTACGCGACAGGGTGCCGGCACAGTGCTTGAGATTTCCCCTGGAGTATCCCACAGCTTGATACCAGCGACGCCGACGGTCAGAGCACTAAGGCCGCTGAGAAGTTTCAATGGTATCATGCCGTCGAGAGAATTCGACCGATAGAGTGGCTAGGTGATATGATTGTAAAGGAGCGTAGCCAGTAGGTGGGAAACAGCGTAGATCCTAGGACCAAGACAAACCATAGACATATGGGGATGCCGCAGATAGATGTGACGAAAAGTGTGTGATTGCTATGGGTGGGAACGAGAAACTGCCATCCTACTGCAGCGTTCGACTCAATTGGGCACAGATTCGATCTTGATGAAGAAAGAATGGTAAAAAGGATGCAATGAGCCTCGTATGAAAGGCTGTTCCATTGAGGCCTTGCCTAGAACAGGGGTCAAGGGCCGCTTGGTGTCCACAGTCAGCACCAAGTACAGATACAAGCCTATTGACTTAGCCATTGGCATTGAAAGCCTAGCCCTGCCAAGAAATGATCTTACATGCACCTGCCGAGGGATGGGCTGACCTATGCAACTACTGGTGCGTGAGACTAACTTCTTTATGGTGTGGTACATTGTTTCATTAAGAGAGAAATTGACGAATAGAAATCTAAATCTTGGCATCTTTGGCGAAGGAAGTCGCCCACTTTAGCTATTGTATAGGACCGAGCCGATCTCACCGTCCAGCTTGTATTTATCGCCAACAACGCCATCTTTCCACTCATCCTGTTGATAAAGACTGCCCCTAATCTCTATCGCAATGAGAAGAAAGGCTAGAGTGTCCGCATCGACGCGACTTGACCTGATATGATTACCCTTGCAGTCTCTAAAGACTAGCCCGGCCTCGTCAGATTCAAAGAATTCCTTATCAAACAGCACCAGGAGCAGAGCTCCGCCCCTAGCTAAGTCGTACTGTATCTCGTCCGCAATTTCCTGAGTTATCGGTTCTCGATTCAGCTCTTTGCGTAGCTGGTCTTTCAGGGAAGCACTAGGACGTAGCGTCCGGTCCATCCGACCTGTGATTGCTTCAGGCATGATGTCGTGGAAGAGATGCCAATCATCTCCAAAGTCAAATATGGTGCTGTCATTGAAGAGCTTCCACCAGCGATCCTTGTGCGCGATAACTGCTTCTCCGCCTATGACCTCGTCTGCCAACCATGTGAACATCTTTGTCTCATCAGATTCCCCTCCAGCATAATGCGTACGGAGGAACACGGGGTTGGCTGTGGGACACTGGTTGGAAGAATATGACCTTGCTACCAGACGCAAAGTCTGCGAGCGAAGAGGGCTAATGATGTGATCTATCTCGGACTGTGTAGGGACTCTAGTCATGGGGTCTTTGCTGTTGACGGCTTTGTAGACATCGGGATCGATCAAGTCTTCTCCGACAAAGGCACGAACAAGTTGACGACGCTGTTCGTCCGCAGACACTTCAGCTTGATGATTCCAATTACGCTAGTTAGGAGAGCGTCAATCCTTGTGTATGTTGCCACCTCCTCAATAAATGATGGCATACGTACAATGAGATACTGCTCGACCGGCAGAATGCCCCAGGGAACGGGATCCACGGGAGGTTCTGTCAGCGGACGAATGACTCTGCTAGAGGAGCGAGGCATTGTAGAGTACACCAGGATGAACGAATTGTGGAAAGGAGGAGACGTCTCGGTTGTAGAGACACAGCGCCCGCTCTGTTTCTGTTTGATCTAAGGGTTGCAGGAGACAGGAATGAATGTACGACACTGCACAAGGTGCGTTTATGCATATATGCGGGGTACCAGAGACAGGGATTCTCACAGACCCACGGCTGAAGAACCCAGTTATGCTTATTATTTGCCGATCGGCACAGAAGACCCTGGCCGAGTGGAAGCGAGGAGAACTTGTGGTGCTGACTGCTCGTCTTGTTTCACGCCCAATGCGGCATCACGAAGCGCTCCGCATACCACTGCACCTTTTGTAATCTCCGCCTCGACCAGCGCAGAAACAGTTCGATAGTCGGCTCGATGCTGCGCTGCTACTCCATATCGCCAAGTGTCCAAATATTAAGCAAGTCCAGATTCTTCTACACTGTGTAATCTACTTCCGTGATAAGACCCTGCAGAATGGTTGCCACACCCTAGGGATTTTGGGATACCCACCAATCTAGAATACCCCTGAGTCGGAATGCTGTGAGCAGAAATAGGCAGAATTGATTCCTTTGCAAATTAGACGTACAAAAAAGTCTGTATGATTGTCATGTAAGCTGACAGAGGCGACATTACACCACTTTTTAGGAAGTTGACTGCCTGAGGTTTAGAGTATTCGCGTTCAAGACCATACATATCGCTCTTCTCTTGATCGTTTGAGTTCCCTTTCAATACAATTGGTTTACTTTGCTTTCAGTTATTTTGATTTGTAACTAGGCTACTCAAAATGGCACGGCCCAGCCACGTCTTGGTGCCTTTCCCGGCATTGGCGGCTTTTTTGGTGGCCATTCTCATACTATCGCTGGCTCCTCAGCACACTCTCGCGCAGCAAAACTCCAAATGCGGCGAGGGCAACGAGTGCCGTGTCGGATGTTGCAGCAAAGAAGGCGTCTGTGGTTTTTCGGAAGACCATTGTGGCACTGGATGCATCTCCAACTGTGACGCAAAGGCGGAATGTGGTCAATATGCCCCTGAGGGCGAGGAAGACTGCCCCATCAATGTGTGCTGCAGGTAAGTGGCTGGACAGGCAATTGCAAAGACTAACAAGAACTGATGTCGTTATCTAGTGAACATGGGTTTTGCGGTAGGGAAGTGAACCTCTGTTCCTGGGGAACCTGCTAATACTGCTGTAGGTGTGACTGAAGAGTTCTGTGGTAATGGCTGCCAGAATAACTCCAACGGAGAGGGCTGTGGAGAGGTATGTTGCTCTGCTATGATGTCGTGCACCACGCTAACAAGAATCTTAGCCGCCGTAAGAAATTTCCCCCGTTCAAGCAGGTATTGGCGACTGACCTCAACGAAATGCGCAGGAGCCAAGAATGTGATGTTGACCATGATCCTTTCAATTTGGATGTTCGAGCTGCTTACTATGAGCTCTTCACCAAAGGACGAGAATGTGGAGTTAAAGAGCCAGAAGATCTGCCCTTGGAGCCTTTAACGCATGTTCATCTTGCGTTTGTCAACTTTGACGACACTTTCCAACTCTCCCATGAGCATTCAGATTGGATCAAGAGAATGGTGAACAGAAAGATACAGCACCCTCATATCAAAATGACTATTGCAATTGGTGGCTGGGCATTCAACGACCCCCCGACAAGTCACCTATTCTCCGATATGGCGAATTACTATGACAACCGTCAGACATTTGTGCAGTCCGTGGTTGACTTTCTTCGCACATATGGCCTGGTGAGTGCTGCCGAATATTGGCGCTAAAGCTATAACTGACGTGCTGTGTTCTTGTAGGATGGTGTGGATATCGACTGGGTATGCTATGATCTCAGTCTTTGCTCATTACTCCCACTAACCGTTATTAGGAATACCCAGCTGCTAAGGACAGAGGAGGCATCGACGAGGATACACAAGCATACGTCCTTCTTTTGTCAGATTTACGCGATGCCTTTGACGCAGAAGGTGCTGGATGGGAGATTTCCATTGCCATTCCTAGCAGTTATTGGTACCTTCGAGGCTTCGATCTCTTCCGCATGCAAGACTATGTTGATTACTTCAATCTCATGTCTTATGACATACATGGGATGTGGGATCTTGATAACGAATGGACTGGTCCTTATCTCAAAGGCCATACTGATTGGCGTAAGATCGATGAAGGCCTTGATCTACTATGGCGCAATTATGTACGGCCACAAAAGGTCGTCATGGGCTTCGGGTTCTACGGTCGCTCCTTTACAATGGAATCACCGGGATGCTTTGAACCTAACGGGGTCTGCAGAGCCTCGGACGGTGGTCTTGCTGGAAGTTGCACAAACGAACCCGGAGTATTAACCTACTACGAAGTCGCCAGCCGCAACGAGTCCGGAGATGTCGATACATACTATGACGCCAAAAATACTGTCAAATACAGCGTTTGGAACAGGGATCAGTGGATATCTATCGATGACCAGCAGTCTTTTCACGATAAACTTGGCAAACTGAGTTCCAAGTGCCTTGCGGGTCTAATGATCTGGGCTATTGACCAGGACACAAGTGATTACCAAGCCTTACACGGCCTTCTGGGCGATTTTTCGCATACGGGCCTCGACAAAGGCATGAGCGATGAGGACCTAGCCGATCGCTATGCTCAGTATACGGGCCAAGATTGCTTCGTTACAGAAAAGTGCACAAGCGCTGGATCTCAAAGAGATCCTAAAGAGCGTTGTCCTTCGGGTTACAAGGCTGTTGCTTTGGCTCATGACCCTGTGCAGAGATGGCCGATGCCTTTGGATGGAGATTGCGAGGAGGGTGAATGGCGTCTCGTTTGCTGTCCAACTGACGCAATGCCACTCGACTGTATGGACAACCCTGTGAACTTTGTCTGAATATTCACTGACTGCTGCCAGGTTCATGGAACGGTGATCCCGTGCGAAACGTTATCGTTCGTGGCCTAATTCAACATTTTGAAACCATTTGCTAAGAAGGCTACAGGGATGCACGGGGCAATGTGGTTCCGGCTATTTCGAGCTCAACTCTGATTCCTATGTCGACTACAGAGGCGAGGAGCCATGTTACCAAGGCTCCAAAAAGCTTTGTTGCGAGAGTACAAAGATTCTTGATGATTGTTACTGGACTGACTGCGAGGGCCCTTTATTTGATGACGAGTTCCCTGAATGTAGGGCTGGTTACGAACGTAGGTGCTCACCTTTTTGTCTCGAACAGCTCGGCTTATATACATAGGTCAAACGTACCGTCACGATAAGCCCGACGGGGATGGTCTTTGTCGAGAAGAGTACGGGAATAACGGTAGTCCTCACGTCGGTATGATATCCCTTGAACCTCTTCCTGCTGTCAGTTCCGCAGGTAGATGCTTACCCCTGTAGAGCCATTCAAGAGCTCGCTATGCTGTCCAAAAGAGAGAATGTTTGGGCAATGCAATTGGGCCAACGATCCCGTTCTGGAGGAAGAAGATGAACCATTTCCTCAACATGCAGAAACATGGTGCAGGATCCCTCGACCTTGCCGTGACGATCAGATCAAGGTTGCTGACGCGACTTATCCCCCTATTGTCGAGAAACTGGGCCCTCGAGGATTAGCAAAGTGCGACGCTCTCGAGCCCCCTTCGGGTTATGACAAGCGAATCAACTACTGCTGTGCTCCCCAAGATACTTGGGGTCATGAAGACTGGCCAGTGGATCCAGAACATCTTTGGGAACATGAGTTCGATGATCCTGACACTGATAGCGCCATGTGGGAGTATGAGAGTAAGCTCCAGACTCCATGTGGGCGAGGCAAAAGAACTAATTCGGTTGTAAGGCCATCATTCCAACAACGATCAAGATGAAACGATAGACGGAAGCCATGAAATCGACGGTGACGACTCATATGGTTTCATGATGCTCAACGGACCCAGAGAGCTACTTGATGATACTTTTGGCGAGACTCACGAGGTTGTGCGTCAACAGAAGGAGAAACCGAAAGTCAAGCGATCTGTTTTGACTACCAATCAGACACTTCTGGAATCTGTTTTTGACCACGCCGAGGAGACTTTCTATGTCTACTGTAACCACCGACATGACTCTGAAGCTTGCCAAAGGATTTTTATCGGCGGCGCGGAGGACACCATCATTCGTCTACCTCCGCACGTAGGTGAAGGGCCCTTCGCTCGTCTCGTATCCATGGAAAAAGCACCCAGTGATTATCAGCTTCCTCAACATCACTTACAGCACCGCGATACGGATGACCTTACTGATAATCCGGTGTTCGAGGTCAAGATCGATTATGACTTTACAAGGATAAACGCTGAGGAAGGGTAAGTGCTTTGGTCGCTGGATGTAGCACCGGCTCAACTTACTGACAAGCGCAGTCACGTCAATATCCGCGTTGACTATACCAATCTCATGGAGTACTGGGATGAAGTGACTTCCTCACCAGCGAAACGCAGCCGCATCAAGCGCGGTCTGCCTGAGTTCTCCGACGATGGCCCCTTCAGGCACAAGCACTTCCGTGACCGAGTCAAAAGGGCGCACGAGACCGAGAAGGCCAACCCACTGCGGAAGCGGAAGGCTGACCCTATCAAGGCCACAATACCCATACATCTGGAAGAGGTGAACGGCGATGCATATTCACAAGTCTGGGAAGAACGTACTACACGATCATCAGAAGTCGACACTCCTGGTAAGGAGACTGGTGTCGCCAAGAGATGGTGGGGGGCTTTCAAAGACTGGCTGAGGAAGTCGACAACCGTGTCCGACGAAAGCAAAGGTGATCTTCCCTTGGATTTCGCCTCCAAGATTCGCCTTTTTAACCAGAGGTGGGGATGTCCTGGCAAGGGATACACAGCGAATCTCCGCATGGATCTCGAAGCTAGCTTTGCCATGCAAGCGGTATGTTCACCTCACAATCAATCTTGGCCTATGAAAGTTTCTAACAAACTAGACGTACGCCTACTACTATTCTGGCACATTTGTTCCACCGTCGAAACCAGACGTCTTCTTCTATTTTGGCATTGAACCTGAAGCTTATCTTGGCCTGAGCTTGGAAGGCAACGTGCGTTTGAATGCAACCAGTCATCGTACCAAGATTATAGATACACTGAGCTATCCTGGTCTAGCCATCAAAGGCATAGCCGCCGTGGGTCCGACGCTGGACGTATATGGCCAGGTATGCCCTAAAGCGCTCGCTCTTTGTCACCAGTACTAACTACTTCTAGAACCGGGGCTTCATCAATATCCAGGGCAAGGCACGAGCGGGGGCAAAAGTTTCTTTTGGCAGAGCTGAGGCCTACTGGCCCCAGGATGAAGCTCTTCTTGAGGAATACGACGAGATCTTGGACCTAGAACTTAAAGAAGATCCAGAGATTCCCGAAGCTGGAGAAGTTACCCCTGTCTTCGAAGCTGGTGTCAAAATCGAAGCTGGACTCGATATAATTGTACAACCAGAGGCCAATATTGGTATCAAGGTTGGAGGAGGCAGCTGGACAGCTGGACGAAGCATCATCGATGCTCAGATCACAGGTTTCGTCAGAGGTATTCTGCAATTCTTTGCGGAGGCTCGCAGTGGCTCGTCGCCAACCAAGTGGAACTATGCTTATGGGGTTTACCTATTTTACAATGTCGGCTATAACGCTAGGGCGACTGTGCTGGAATGGGCTGACTGGGCCCTTGGGGAGCGAACAGCTTATGAAGACGACAGGAAGTATGTCAATGGTCCATCTTCTAATTGCTCTTTACTAATATGTCGTCCAGAATCACAATCTTCCGCAAGGATGGGTCGATTGATCTGAACGACCTCTCTCGCCGCGACCTGTTTGATACTGGAAATGCGACTATCTCAGCCATAGATGATACTGTGTTCAACAAGCGACAAACTGATGGCGATGGGGACACGCCTATGGGTGACCCTGATAAGCCCAGGTTGACCACCCCCGAGTCAGCTGGACGTTGTCCTTCTGGTGGCTCCGAGGCCCATCAGCTGCCAGAATTACGATGTAAGCGCAGTCCTTCAATGGTACTACCAGACGTTACTTTGCAAAAACTTATGATTGTTTAGTCAACTGTGGCGCATTTCCTGTAATCGAGCTCCGGAAGACTGAAAACAGCCCTCTGATTCACACGGGTACTCCTTTGTGCCAAGCATACATTGCTGCTCAAGCTGACGGGCGAATCCTCACACATGCTCCGGCGCTTGGGGCGCTGTCGTCTAAGGCTGTTGACAACAGACGTAAGAAACAATGTGGAGGTGCCAAGAACAACATTTGCGCCTCGACAAATGCCGACATCAAAGAGGGGTGGGGACGGTCCAAGAACCCACCAATAACCGAGTGTGATGAGTTCCCATGGGCATCCAGCGTGAGGCTTTTTATTATGTGAACACGCGAAAAGAAACATGCTGATAGTATCGCAGGAAGAAGGAGGCGAATTTTTCGAAGCGAATCTACGCAGCCAGAGGTGTATCCCTGCTGTTCAGAATGGAGATGCTGGGGATTGCATCAGTGAGTGGCTACTCTAGAATTCTCAGCTGAGCCTACTGACATATACCCAAGAAATGATGAGTGAACTTGCTACCAACGTGGGAAAATTGGAGCCTGATGGCAGGGACGAAGACAAGAAAGATTGCTGGGTTGTATGGGCTGACGTTAGCAAGGATACCACGAACGCAGAGAATAGCTGTACGTTGGTCATTTGTGAGGGCTAAGATTTCTGCTTTACTGACCGCTTGTGCGTATAGTCTGGGAGCGAGAACACACATACAGATGCGAGTTTGGTGACACGGACCACGAGGTTAAACAGCGTCTCAAAGACTATCCCAACATAGTGCCCGTCCCTGCTGGCAAGGACTCGGCGGATGGGTCTTCCTGGCATGTGAGTACAATCTTGGCTTATTGAAGTAAGTCACTGCTGAGTATGTCCAAGAATCAGAAGAAAAGTTGGGTTTTCCGACGGCAATACAAACTGTCGTTGGCGAACGTGGGAGATGGTGGTTTCTGGGACGCCGAGGTATCCAAATGCCCTGATGCCAGGTCGTATTCTGTGCAACTGACTCCTCGTACAGGACCATGAAATGACTGACACTAGGAATACGAAACGTTACACTTCCTTGAACAACGTCCTCTGTGCCGTCAATATATTTGGACAAACTGATGTCTATGAAGAGCCCCCCAACTACAACGCTTGGTGCTTCACAGACGAAATCAAGTCCACCAGGTACCATTGGCCGCGACGACACCGTGTAGCAAAATGCAAGATTGACTTTGGACTCTCGGGCGGAGATGGAAATGAAAAGCGCAATTGGAACGGATGGCCGGTCAAAAGTATGTCATGAAACACCAGCAGCGTCTTTTCATACTAATAGGGAGTAGGTGTGCAGCTTCTCGACGGTGAAGAAGCGGACGAGAAGCCATACAGCTCAGCGCAGATGTTCGGCATTCCCGACGAGGATGATTACGAAAGGTGGTCATCCGAGCACAGGGACCCCAACGAGCCACTCAGCGAGCGAACTGGCAGCTCGTTGTCGGAGGATATCACCGGTGAACCCTTTACAATGGTTGATGTTGATGCCAATATCGAGTCTGCATCATCTGGCGAGTACATGCAATTGGGCGCAGACTTAAAGCAAAACTTGAACTAGCTTCTTGAAAGCAACTTTGAAAAGTGTAGGACGACGTGCTGGTTTTCTAAGAAACACTACGAAACAGTCCATAATTGAAGTATTCTTTTTTTTAGTAACGATTGTCCGTGAACAAGATAGCCTCATGCGCGGTATGCAACATCTGGGATGCTCCTATGCCTCCTCTGCTGAACAGTAGCAATAGAAACCTGAGCAATTCCCAAGCCAGCCTTGGTGAAATCATTTGATGCTCTCAGTCGTCGCTTATGCTCCTTAACATTGGCCCAGGCACTGTCTGCTTGTGAGGCAGGCTTCCTGAGTGGGAAATTCTTTGTACCGGTAGGTCTCTAGAAAAATACCCTTATGATTTTGGGTATATAGTGGATATTGTTGAGAAATTGAAACTCGAGAAACCCAATTGTGTGAAAAGATTCTAGCACAGAGGAGGCAGAAACAATCCAGTCTGCTTGTCGGGCTTTCTCAGACATAAGCATTAACAAAATACCCCCAACGCCAAAGACTAGACAAAAATCATGACTGATGTGTCTTCTTCTCTGCTCAGCCATGGACAAACTTGGTCATCTTGACCAAGGTGACATCATGATAAACCCGAGATGCTTTGTTTTGGAGGATCCGAGTCGCAATGTCTCTTGCTGTTTTCTTCTTCGTCCGCCTCCCTTGTCCCTTCAGCGATTCTGTTCTTTCCTCCCTTTGTCTTGGGCCGGGGCTCATTCGTAGCTGTGGACCTAAACTCGAGTTCTCGCACGGATTCATACATGAACCCCTCATCAAAGAGACACACACAGCAAGGGCATAGGCGTTCTTCTAACAGCTTCCAGTGCTCATCACAAGCCGTTGTGTGATTTGGGTCTTCACAATGAGCAATACTATTAGTACATGGTTTTTCTACCACCCTCGTGGCAATCGTGTAGCACTGGCTGGTGCCGAGACGGTCTTCGAGTATCTCCTGGAGATGCTTTGCGGATTCCATCATAATGTGGACCAGCCCAGTTCGCACTATATGTTATTGCTTTGGCACTGGTGATCTGTGTACTTCGATTGATTGAGGTGCACAGACGAGTGCGCGGCTGCGGGCATGTGAATGCAGGAGAGAAGACACGATAATTAAATCCAAACGAATCGTACGGGGTTTCCGACCTGTGGGCAAGGTTATTTGTGACTGGGTTTTTTTAAGGGGGGTTCATCTTGACCTTAAGCTTACATGTTTGTACAATTATAACCAATCGTTGGCGGCAGAGATCAGTAAGTTTGTGTTTGCATTTGTGTTTGAAGAGTGGTGCTTAAAGCACGATGTTACACTCTTCCCTCAACATGAGGCCATCTTCTAAAATATGGCCGCATTAACTTTTCAAGCTTGATAAAATGTAGTCCTCACAATTACGGCTCTATGGTGCAGGCCATGACTCTTGATCGGACTTGATTCTCATATCTAAAGACAATGTGAGCGATTTGAGTTTGTGTCGAACTGTCTTCGATAATAGACATTAGGATTTTTACCACCTCCACACTAAACAAAATTGGCTTTGGCGTCTAAGTTGAAGGGGGGACATTTCGTTTATCTTCTAACTAGTAAATGGAGCGGGAGAGGTAGAATTGGAGTGTGATAAAATTAAGAGACGGCAAATTATGTTGACACTATTAGAATGAGTGAGCTTGAAAGCCAACATTGAAAAAGACTGCATTTCGGAGCTATCACTCTATTTATGAATTCTGGCTATCTATTATGCATAAAGATGTAGGGCAATGGCTCTTCATAGACCTGTGCACAGAGCGTCACACTGGCACTACTTTGTCTCTAACTTTCACCGGCCATGTTTTAGTTGATCTGGCGACAAGTGTAGGAGCGCGACCATACATTTTCTGGTAGGAGTTTTAGTATTTAGCTTCGGGATCTTGTGAAAGAGGGGCGGCGTTGTCACCATTTACATGATTTGGGGTCAGGAGGATCTTGCACGATGTGCTTAGTTCGCTTCCTAGGGGACAACTTGATCTGCCTGTGCCAATCAAGTAATAGAAACTGAAGTGATGAATGAATGCGATGATTCCCTCGTGATTTCGTAGTCGGATCCTCACAACCAATTACCACGCTCACCACGATGAGACAAGAAGGCGCCCCCATCTCCATTCTCAATACTCGCGTTCTCCCAAACGACAATTACATCCCTGACAGCATCCTCGGCAGTAGAAGGCCCTCTGAAATTCGGAGCATAAGCTGCAAACTTTTGGATTAACTGACCCATGGCCTCTATCTGATGCGGCGTTACTAGGAATTGAAAGTTAATATTATAGCCTTATTAGAACAATAGATAGAGATACTCGTACGATTCTTGTGGTGGCCTGTATCGGCGACTCCTGGGCTGATGCTCAGGAAAAGGATGCCTTCTTGCTTGTATTGCGCACAGAGCTTAGCTATAGCCATATTCATGCCAGCTTTGCTAATGGCGTAGAAAGAAGATGTTGAGATGTCGAATTCTCTAACAGGCTCGGGATCAGCATGACCAGAGGTTATGAAGATGACTTTTTTGGCATTCCCTTGACGAATTAAAGGAATATATAAGTTGATAAGGTGAAGCTGGCATGTGATGTTACCGTGGAGAGCTTTGGTGAGCTCTTCCGTGAACACCTGGGGATCCTGGAATCTATTTCGTCAGGTTGGTCAGTCTCCAATCGTAGCTTGGTGTGGGGAAAAGTAACTGTGAAGCCTACAGAACGCCAATCGGGTCATAGCTATCATACTCGGTAAGAGCACCAGCATTGGCGACAAGATAATCTAGAGAGCCTCCAGTCACTTCAGCCGTGGCTGCAACGGACGCCTAGAACGAATGTATCGTCATTGAGGAACACGATGCAAGTGTTGACTATTCACCTTCAGGGCATCGAAGTCAGTTATATCAGCCTCCACGATGGTGATGTTGGAACGTGCGTTGAGCTCCTCGGAAACCCTTTTGTCCGTCCCAGCCTTGTTGCGGACGATTCCAACGACCACATTACTTGGGTCAGCGGATAACTGGCGGAGAAACCCCCACTTGGCCCAGAGTGATTGATCAGTGCTCAGGACTTCGACAAGAAGGGTGTTCAGCACAACTCACGCCAAGCCCCCTGGAGACACCGGTGATAAGGTAGGAAGGCATTGTGCAAAGATGGTTCCAAACTCGTAATCAGTGGCTCTAAGCTAATTTGACAAGAACTGATTGGAGGCACTGATACAGGCTAACCGCTCCTCAGAGAAAATACGAGCGTAGCTAGACCTTTTAACACTTTAAGTAGCATGATATGATGTATGTACGGAAGAAACGGATTGGCAAAGAGGGGTCGCAGGCTCCAATGTCGCATCGGACACAGACGGTGCTATATGCAGGACCAACCAACAAGGCAATGGATGACGGGAGTAATGTTGGGCGAGTGTATGCATTCTGAGAGGTTGGCGGAGTGGCCTCAACTTCTAAACCCCGGCATCTGCATCCCTCAGATCCATGGTAAGGTACCTTCGATAGCGCTGGGCACCACCTTGCTCCACGCAGTGAGGGCCGAGAAAACGGTTGAGGCGGCCGAGGCCACCAGTTCTCAGCATTGTTGGCTCCGACCCATTCTTCGGTGCCAACATGGCGACCATTTCGGCGGTGCTGCAGCAATGCGACTTGACCTGTCAAGAAAAACACCACCAACAAACACCAACTTGGGAATATTGTCAGCCCTCACTGTTGCACTCGTGCCTTTGCCCACCCTACGACATTATTCTGTAACATTGCTCGCATCACATCCATCTTTTTTTGCCAAGGACATATTGAAAAGAGCCAACTCATCCGTCTGTGCGATCACACATACATCCAAACTTCTCTTTGGATGTAGTCTTAATCATCTGGAGATCTCTCTAGAGACGATGCTTGCTCCTCCCCCTGACACTGAACAATTTACGCACCGCGGGCTCTCCTTGGCCCTTTGGTCACGGCTGTCAGCCGGATAGTTACACCAAGCCTGGTGGACAGATAGCCATAATGATGCCGGGCAGGTAAGCTTGGGGTCCGTGGCGAATTCGATTTTTGCTATCCAATTGGAGGTCTATCCTCTGCCTGCATATATGTAGGTTGGTTCGCGCACAAAACCAACGACCAATGACCTGGGAAGACTTTGTCAATGATCCGTTCTCTGGCTCCAATCTCTGCATGCTACGTGGAATGTCACCAGATCCTTGAAACCCCTTATCCTCCCAGTGGTCCGGTGTTTTTGGTTCCTCATCAAAGGTGTGAAGACCTCGATTTTGAAGGGTGTAGGGTAGGTAATTTGGGGGATTTTAAAATGGCTCATCTCTGCATTGTTTCGAGACCTTGTTGACCGTAAAATGTGGACGACCCTAGAGGTGCGCCCAAGTACAACTTTGTGAATCGTGCCATGGTTTAGGTATACCAAATGTGAAAGAAATGAGGTGCAAAGCAGACCGGTGAATGTGATTTCAGGTAGCAGAGCAAAAGCAAAAACATCACCGTCGACAGACGGCCTCTACTGCCTCGCCCATTTGTCAACCAGCAGCAGCTTTTCCCCCCTTAGAGCCAATGATGCACTTCACACCCTTTGTGAACTGTGGCCTTCTGGTTGACACCTCTGATCGTACACCAGCGGCTTTCTGGCTGTTGCTCGGAATCCTCAGCCTTGCGAGCCCACTGCCATTCAATCGATTGATATGGAATTTGTCTTCCCTTCCAGGGTACCAATGAGACTTTCCAGCTCGCACACTACGTCCTTGTAGATGGCGGCTTGAAGTTCAGGTTGGCTTAGGTCTTTCCCGAATCCAAAATCGCAATCCAAGCATTGCTGTGTAATCGATTGGTATCTGGGGCCTAGACGCGAGTCTCGGTCGGCGAGATCTGCAATCTTTCTCACTTCGACGACGTTATCAAGATCGATGGCGCTCCATTGACCGATTTGGAGCAGAGCCACTCCAAGGCTGTGCATAGTCAGGTTGCGAATCCCGCAGGCTTGTTGGGCGGTTAATATTTCATTTGGGTTTTCTAGCATGACAATGTCTTGTCTCTGCGGTTGTTTCTGCTGACGTTTTGAAAGCTCAGAACTGATATGGAGAGTGTCCAGAGAGGCGGCAAGACCTTCGTCTGTGCTGAAATAGGAAATGTCTTGTAATTTCCAGTATGGCTGAAGCCAAGGTGTGGAATGGAATTGGAGAACACCTTTTACTAATCTTAGCGCAATTCGAACTTGTTCAGGCACCGAGATTGAGCGCTCGACAGGGAGGTGAAATATCTTGTCCAAGGACGAAGGTACCACATCCCTTTTGCCAAAGCACAGCTTGTGGTCGCATTCCGAGTTGCAAGTGGGATAGACGTGATGCCTCAAATGGTCTGGCGAATCGAGATAGCCGCCACAAACCGTGGTTGATTGATGGCAAAGGTGCGAGCACAAATCCCCCGTCGAGCAAAGGTCTTTTGCTGTAAGTTGATAAGGCGATGATGCAGGCGTATCTTCTTTTGCCTCGGCAGCTCCAGCACCTGAGCTGGTACAATCTTCGACAAACATAACTCGCCTGATTTTACCTGCCCTCCGTGCGTCGACACTAGAACTGGTAGAAGCTGTTGTGGTGGACGGCATTGAAATGTGTAGATATCGAAGGTTTTGGGATCGCACCAGTAAGTCTATCAATCCACTTGCAATCCGTCAGTTCTGTCACGTCGCAGTAGCTCATGGACCACGTACTCTTGAACCTGCAAACCCGACTTCGTGTGGTACCGTACAATTACCCGGAGGCTGCCGTCGCTTCTTGAATCCAGCAGCAGCCGCACATCATGACTGGTGTGCTGGGCTTGGAAGCAGGACCAGAAGCTTCTCAGCGCATCGTGAAAGGACGTCGAATATTGCATTATTTCTTGGTAGATTGGGGGCAGTGGCCTTGATCTTTTGGTGCATACTTTTGTTTGGCATCGTTGGATCTTACTTGCAGTCTTCCGCAATCGCTTGATTTCTTGATTCGACTCTTTCAGCTCTTGGATCAAAGACTCGTACTTTGACTTGTTTGTCAAAACATTGATCGCTTCACGAATTTTCTAAAAATCCATCAGTATTGTAGAACTGGTTCCATGTCTCATCAATCAAGGGCTCACTTCACGGTGCGTATTTTCAGCGGTCCCAGCCTCTAGTCCCTGACTAAGTGCCGCAGTCAGAGTCTTCACTTCCTCAATCGCTTCCTTGAAAGCCGTGTATTTCCTCCCCAGATGGTTCCTGATCTGCTCGTTTAACTGTGGAGAGCTCCATCTCGGATGGTTGGGGTTTTCGATGATCGCCTCGGCCTCTTGAGCATCCAGAAAGTCTTGAAACAGCAATTGACATTCGTCAAGGAAAATGTCGGCCTGCGCTGTGAATTTCTTTCGCAGACGTTTAATCTCCTTGTCATGATGTCGGAAGATTTTGAACTTTTTCCTCGCGAAGTTGATGCCTGCAATCGCACTCAGGCACAAGGGCGCTATGGCGAGCGCCAATTCAGCCATGGTGGGCAAAATGATGTTGATGTTGGGGCATGGTGATGGATGTCAGACTAGTTTCGCAATCTTCTCCAAAGGCCGAGTCTCAACAGGGGGATTGGTGGCAGTGCATTTGGGGCTGTGTGAGAGGCTGAGTGTCAGGCTGTCTCGATCCATGGAAGCACGCCACGTACAGAGACAGGGAGGGGAAATTCCCCTCAACTTGATACTTATGCATAGGAGCCCGGTCTCTGGCGCCATCCACATCCTCGGACACGATCGCGAACGACATGGCTGGGGTGAACCACATTGTCGAATGGCAGAAAGCAATCAGCCCAGACCGAAACAATGACGAGCCGCCGCTGATTGCCAATCTGTACAAAGCCTGTTCAGCGCTCTACGCCGATATTCTAGAGAAACTGGCCAAGGATTCGAATTTTGACAGGGCGCTTTTGCTCAATTTGCAACGGAGTCACAGTTACTTGGTGCTCTGGGCTGATGGTTATTCTGTCAACAATGGTTCGCTAGACGCGTCCTTGGACAAATCCAAGAGGGCCAAACGATCAACTCTTCGTCTCCTTTTCAGCGTCTCTCAGACAATCACCAAGCGTAAGATTTGTCAATTTTTGCCATGAGAAAAGGCGCAGCTGATAAATGCTAGGTCTCCTAACGGTTCTCGGTCAAAATGAGCAAGCTCTGCTGCTTGACAAGGTAGCTGTGGTCGCGCAAGCGACGGACAAGTTAACGTACCTGGCACAGCGCGACGAACCGGCCGACTCGGACAGTGATACAAGCAGCGAGCTTTCATCTGATACCGACACTTCGGTACTGGAAGACATTGCAGAAGATTTGAAGACAGACACGGAGTGCTTGCTCGACCTAGGCTCGAGATTTAACGAAGACACAGTTGGGCCTGTCCTCAAAGAGATAGCAGTCGATCCTGGGCTACTGAGCACGTGGGATCCATCCAGAAACTTCGTCGACCGCATCCGCTGGCGATATCCTCAATGTGAGGCAAGGTTAGCGGAACAACTTGGAAAAGCCAGCTGGAGCCGCGTACTCAAGTATCAGGAGAGGAAAAGCGCAAGTGTCTGGCCGCAGCAACAAGCAGAAGCGCAGTTGAACCCTAGGACGCAAGCAGCTACAATTGGCGGATCTGCTGGAAAGGCTTCGACGACATTCCATGATTCTGCCATAGGTAGCTCCATTCCTTCAGCGCCGGCGGCAAGCTTGTATGCCGAGACCATAGTATCCTACCGTGGGGGTCAAGGGGAATCTGTTCGAGTGCCATCGCTTCCTGAAGAGGCGCTACGCTCTGTCCCCTTCGTATGTGTGGGTTGCGGTGACAGTGTCGTGATATCGAGCAAGTCAGCTTGGAAGTATGCATTTGATTCTTTTGTCCATGTTCGAAGACTGACCGCGTAAAGGAAACATTTATTCTCAGATATTCAACCTTACGTTTGCGTCGTAGTTGACTGCAATTACGCAGATGCACCTTTCTCCTCTAAGAACGAATGGGAAAATCACTTGGCCACCGAACACGATCTTGCCCAAGCATCCGACTCTTTCGATTGTCCAATATGTCAGGAAACCTTGCAGAAAACTGCTGTGAAGATGCGAAGCCATATCGCAAGGCACCTAGAAGAAATTGCTTTGACAATCTTACCAACAAATCCCGACTCTGAGGATGGAACAGATGTCGACTCTGGCCTTGCCTCCTCAGATTCCGCGACCGATCCCAGCAGTCAATCCTTGTTCGCTGACGAAGCAGCAAATGTAGAATGCGCCAACTTTGAAAGTACTCCTGTGACTGACGGTCTGCAATTGATAAAAGATGGTCTTATCGATCCATTACTCAGAAATACGGACCTAGCAGAGTTTCGCTCTTCAATCTCCAATGTTCTCGGAAAAATGCATAGTACTGCAGTCCTCAGAGATGTAGAGCTCAGGCTAATCTCTGACGCCCAGGTAAGCTGTTTGGCCCCATTGCTAACACATCTGTTTTCTAACATGTCCAGATATGGGCAACCGGGAAGCCTGAGGACTTCCAAAAGTTTGGTCTGGCGGTACTAAGCACCATTCGCCAAAATTTTCCTTCGTTTGAAGAATACATCAGAATCGCGCCTGGCGATCAACCTTATGACGAAGAGTATTTTATTAACGAGGAGAGGCGTGTGCGTCGACTAGCACGGCAAATGAGTGATGCATTGATTGATGCGCAGCAATCAATACCCCTTGCTGGTATCGAAACCACAAATCAAGTTGCTAGGGACAAAACAGACGTGCAAGGAAGCGTGGTTGAAGGAAAACATACCGGAACCACGATTGCCACCAGGAAACGCAACCACCACTACTCAGAAGCCAGAAAATGCAGAGAACCCGGCTGCAACAAGCAATTCAAGCGACCCTGCGATTTGACCAAGCACGAAAAAACACACAATCGACCGTGGAAATGTCCTGTTCCGACTTGTAAATACCATCAACACGGCTGGCCCACGGAGAAAGAGATGGATCGGCATGTTTCTGATAAACACGCCAGCGATAACGCAGCAGAATTTTTCGAGTGTCATTTCAAACCTTGTCCGTACAAGTCAAAAAGGGAGAGCAATTGCAAACAACACATGGAAAAGGCACACGGGTGGACCTATGTACGAAGCAAGAATAACGGCAGGAAGAAACCAGACCAGGTCGACGGACATTCTGGCATGAGAGTGAACTCAAAGGAGGCACCCGCCTTAGAAGGCTCGTCAGTACAGCAAAGCTCAACGTCCTCCTTGGGCAAAGGTATGTCACATATAAAATCGTACTTGCAGCAACTCTTCTAACAGTTTCGATAGGGTTGGATTCCATACCAAGCCTCGACCCTCTCATAGATGATTTCTATCCTGATGAACTCTACAACCCCAACTTTACTATCACCTCTACTTCACCGCCTAACTGGGAAGAAGGCTTTGTGGGCAGTGAGCAGGGCCAGCTCCATCTCCAGCAACAGGGTGCCCAACCGCCATACCACCAGAATCAAGCCACCACAACCAATAGCGCCAGCAGGATTCAAGAACACTCTACCGTGATCGAAGACAAAGTGGTGCGGTTGACAGACAATGGAGACGCAGAGAGCCGGAAACGTCCAAAACGTGCAACTGAGCTGATGCATTCTGCATTCATTGATGCTCATGGGTTACAGGATCAGCTTGACAAGATTTTCCCAGAGGGAGGTGCTCGCATTAAATCGGTTCGTCGTCTCAAATTTGTCATATTGCTGCTGCTAACAAAAGTTCTCTTTCCTTTATCGTATAGATGCGCCTAGACCATTACGAACTTGAGCTTCCGCGAAAATTGACAGATGTAAGACAAAGAACGGACCATATCTTTACTGAATTACCTGCCTAACATGTTCGTAGCACGAAAGAGTAAAGTTGGTAGAAAAGTGCCAGGAATACTACGATCCCCAAATCTGGAATGACAACACCTAAACATCATAACCGCTGCTATTGGAACTAATGGTAGACAACACCACCCTTCAGCATGCGGAGGAAGATAAGATACTTTTCCGAGGCAAGCAGTGTTCCAAGGTAGTCGACATGAGAAGTGTCGCTAGAGATGATTACTTTGTTAGTATTGGTTATACAAGCACTCGTCAACTTCTTGCATCCAAGCTTAGCTTTCACTGTTCCAAGACTATTCCAAGATAAGATATGAAGCTACTTATTCTGCTGGTAACCCTACCGGCATCACAAAACCTCCGAGTAATTCCACAAGGGCAGGTTGAAGACCTGCTATTCAAGGGTTTGGTTAGTTTAGCATTACTCACTTTGGAGACGGCTTATTGGCAAGCAGTTGATCTGCGCCAGTATGTTATTTTTGGAGATTGTAATATGATCAGTGAGTAATTTATCAAGGAGGTCCTTATTTGAGATATTCAAATGCCGATGCAGCAACAATTAAATAATTCAGTAGGGACGTTTGATCCCCAGAGCCTCAGATACAGTAACAAAGTCAATAATGAAGATATGCAATGTGCCACAAGGCACTTGTAGAGCTT